>APFE031532618.1:0-14790 GCA_000404065.3 Pinus taeda
GCCATCCTTTCTCTGGCATGTTTGTTCGACTGATCATCCACTTATCTTGGGGGAAAGTTCATCCTTTACCTATTCATGGAGACTCCTTCTCCTTTATAAGCCTCCTCCATTGCCCATGAGCAGCTAGTTTGGAACATATAGACTTTGATAGAGGAATTCTTGGTGCATTATATGCTGCTTTTGTAGGCATTTGGTGTGTTGTGTGAGGATTGCTTTTGAGCTTGAGGAAGGTTATGAGCTTGTTGCCTTGTATGTGAGAGAGGGACCTCTTTGACTTGGGAGATTTGCTTCAAAGGTGAATGCTTGGAAGACATGCTGGCTGGACCCTCTAGAGAAGGACTCAGCGTCAGGACTTCGGTTGTACCTTACTCTATTTTCTGATTAATAAAGATAAATGACTACTCTTATGGTTCCATTTCCATTTGTCCTATGAATGATTAATGTAAATTGTATCCTTCCTGACTGATACATAGTTGTTTTTAGTAGATTTTACGCTTGTGATTGTTCTCTCTTTGCTTGTGTAGGTGTCCGTCCGCGAGGATAGTGGAGGACTGTGATCGGCTGGAGCGAAGGAGCGAGAGGATCATCTCTTCGACAAACGTAGCATTGGAATCCAAGTAGGTTTCTTTTACCCACTTGTTAATTACAACTAGGAACCTGCAGTGTAGCATTGTTTGATTGTTGCTAGACCCCCTTTGGGCTAGTAGGGATCGCCTCTATCCGTAGAGGGGATTTACCTCTCCAACAATTTTGCGACTCCACTGGGGAGCTTGCTTGTCTCTTTGTAGTCCACCCTTGTTTTGATTTAGTTATTGCTTCTTTGTCAAAGTTTGGGGATTGATTTGTTGAATGATTTGTTTCCTGGTTCATCCTGGGAACTGCTTTAATTGCCTTGAAAGCCTGTTGCCTTGGTTTGGGAATTTTTGGTTCGTTTTTATTTGTTTTTTAGCCTCAGCGCGTTTTATTTCATAACAGGTGCGCTGACATCGCACAGTGTCTTCTTTGTCTTCCCTGTCATCGCGTTTATACATTAAACAGTCGCGCTGACCCTGTTTTCGGGCCAGCGCCCTTTATCCGTGTCCTTCCGCGCTGACAGCGCAAAGTTGCTACAGGCGCTTCTTTGTCATCGCTTTGTTGCTGAGGGGTCACCCGCGCTGATCCTGTAAAACTCTTTTTTGTCCGAATTGGCTTCCTAAACCTCTTGGTTTGGTTGTCCCCTGCTTTTTCCACTTGGCTTGTGACTTGTTTATTTTGTTTAAGCTGTAACTCGCTTGCTTGCGAGGCCTCGTTCCGCGAGGCTTCGTTTATTGCTTGTTTTCAGTTTTTGCAAAGCCTTCCTTTTTGCTTTCGTTGCTTGGTTTGCGTTTCGTCTTGACTTTTGCGATTACTGAAGTGTGTCGAATCGTCGCTTGTCTGGTTTTGGACTCTCATCCTTCGGGTGTTCACTTTTCTCCATTGATTTCACACTCAAACCCTAGCGCATCTAGTGGCCGTGTGTGTCTAGCCTCCCGTTCAGGATCTTGTGTTCTTGGTTGACCAGCCAACTTCGTTTTTGTTTTCACATTTGTTTGGTGATTGTTGAAAGTGTTTGATTGTGTTCCAAGCGATTTGCTTTCCTCCTTTGAATTCATCGATGTCTTGTTGAGCTTAGATCACATAGCTCATAAACCTTTGTTCTCCTTTGATTTGGGAAACTGTTTTTTTTTAGTGACTTGGGAATTGTCTTGTGTGTGCATTGAGTGATTTTAGTTTTTTCACTTAGTGTTGCTATCTCTCTAATCCGTTTTAAAAGCACTTTTATGTCATTGAAAAGTAAAGCAAACTAGTGTCTTTTGCATTAGTAGTTGAAAGGAAAGGAACATTTCGTTGCTTTGTGCTTTCAAGAGAAAAGTTTCATTTCCTTGCTATTAGTTGCATTAGGTTGCGTGATTGCTTGAATTCGTTTTGTTTGATTGAAAGACTCTTAACCTTTTTCAGTTAGAATTCATCGAACAAAATGATGATCTTTGGCATATAGTTGCATTTAGGTGTTTTTGAGAGATCACACGGTAGGACCTGAAACTAAAACTTAATTCAAAGATCAACCTAAAAAAAAAAACCAAATTTATCTAAAAACACATTGGAACTTAACGTGAATATCTAGAGGTCTGGGCTAGAGACCTGTTCCGGCGTCTTTAAACCTAGTAGCTTACCGTTGAGTGGTTGGGTGATTCCTCCACGGTGAAACGATAAGTGCTAGTACGGATTGGGCTCCCACGTACTGTCGCGTATATATGGGGAGACTCCGTTAGCTTGCATCCTCTTTCATAGGAGCCGAGTCGTGCCTTTGTGAACGGTAACGCACCGGACACAGCATTCGGGAAGATTGAGTCAGTACGTAATTCCTTGGGTCTCAGTGATGATTGCCAGGTGTATATATTCTTTTTACTGGTTGCTTGTAAACCTTTTTGCCTAGACTTCCAGGTAGTCCTTTGATTTTTCAGACTCTCTAAAGGAAAAGTGTAAGAGCGTCTTGTCACTTCGTGCTCATTAAAAATTCGAAGTAGATAGAGTCATCTTTTCATCCTTTTCTCGACTCTCGAAACATGAAAAGGTCAAGTTCAGTTCCTGTGTTTTAAAATTCATTTGGCCACGATAATATTACCCGGTTAGATCTTGTGTGCGTTTAGTTTGAGTAGGTTTTATCGTTAGCTTATTTAGGATCTTTGTTGGGTCATCCTGGCGGATCCATCAACTCCGTCTTCAATCCCAAGTGAAGAAGGGTCCCCATCTTCTGTTTCCCCTGAAACTCCGGTCTGTGACGCTCTTTCCATTGTTCCGAGCGTACAACCGTTGAATTCTCGAGCTCCAGAGGATGATTTCTACGAGTTCTTTTACAACCCTATTTGGGAACCCTCTGACGAGTCTTATCCTGCCACTCCTGTCGGTGCTCCATCTTCGATGGCTTCATCCGATATGGGCGACGCTTCTCTAGTGTCTAGTGGCCCAGCCGTTATGTCGAGTATAGATACTCCCATTCCGGCAACATCCCCTATTATCTCTACACCTTACACCATCACGTCTTCTGGGCGAACGGTGCCAAGGCATTATAGGTCATTGCGGGATGTTATGAACTCGGTAGTTTCCTCTTCCGTTTGGGGTCACAACGTCGTCCCTACCATAGGACCGTTTGTTTCCCAAGCCCCTCATTCCACTGTTACGGCAGTCCCCACCAACCCGACCGTTTGCATCGCGGTGACAACTCTGGTTGTTAGTGCGGTCACAGCTTCATCCGCTGTCACTTCTACCGTAGGCCCATCTCGAGGTCCAACGCAGAGTGGTGAACCGTCTCCTTCTTCTAGAGTTGTGCACCCTGCAAGTGGTGCTCCTCCTGCTTCTGAGTATATGACAGAGGAGGAGGAATATTTTGAATAATTGTGTAATGTCCAGAACCTGGATGGTCAAGGCCCATACTATGATGCAGAGAATCATTATTTGTACACATCCTTGCCTCAAATTCCTTATGATGAAATTTCCGTTCCATTGAACGTGGATTGGGGCACCACCGGATATGGTGGCAGCGAGTACTATCCAGGGCAAGGACAGCAAGGACCACCTTACCAGGGTTAGCAGCCTTACGTGCAGCCTAATTATGGGCAGTAGTATATAGGTCAAAACTACCCTGGTCAGCAAGGAGGCCCATAAGGACAACCTCATCAAGGACAACCTTTGGTCTCTAGTGGTCCAGCATTTACATATCTTGGGAAACCTTCAGGGAACCCGGGGCAACCCAACGCCCAACAAGGTCAACCAGGTACCCAACAAGGATACCCTTCAGGGCAACCTTGCGGGAACCCGGGACAACCCCATGGGCAACAAGGTCGACCCGTAAACCAGCAAGGAAACCCTTCTGGGCAAGGGGGCCAGCCTTACATGCAGCAAGGCCGGCCTACCACTCAGCAACCCTCTGGTCACCAGGGACAAACCTCGGTTGCGCAAGGGCCACCCCTCACCCAGCGAGCTCGACCTTCTAGGCGAGTAAGGCCACCCCTAATCCAACCAGGACAACCCTCTGTCCAGACGGCTCAGAATGCAGGCGGGTACCAATCCCGACCTCCTCTTTTAGGTGGGTTCCAATCCCAGCATCCATATCAAGGTGGGTACCAATCTCGGCCCCCGTATTCAGGTGGGTACCAATCCCAACCTCCTTACTTGGGCGGGTACCAATCCCAACCTCCGTACTCAGGCGGGTATCAATCCCAGCCTCCGTACTCTGGCGGGTATCAGGCCCAGCCTCCCTATTCGGGTGGGTACCAATCCCAACCCCAGCATTCTGGTGGATATCAATCCCATCAAATTCCGCCTAGTTCACAGGCTCAGTACGGATACCAACAACCCCAGGGACAGAATCCTTACATCCCTTATCAGAATTACCAATAGCCGCAGGATAATCCTCAACCGAATTATCAACAACCTGCTAGTCAATATGGTAACCAATGGGGTGCTGGGGGGCAGAATCAGCAACCTGGTTTCGGGAACACCCCCTATGGACAAAATCCTTATGGACAAGGCCCCTACGGACCTGGTCCATCGGGACAAGGACAATGGGGGCAACCTGGAGCTGGGTGGAATTCTGGTTCCACCTCATATCTGCCGCAAATGTCGTTTAATCCACAATTACCATTTCTAGCCACGTTGGAACTGCCCGATGTGTCAAAGTTGACGAATGATCCCATTCTACACGATCCACAGTGGCCACCAGTTCCAACTAAAATTCCAAGTGACTGTCCCAAATTTGATGGGAAGGCCGGAGAGGACCCTCAGGCTCATGTCATGAAGTATCACTTATGGTGTTCGTCGAATTCATGGCTCGATGATTCGATCCGACTTCGCCTCTTTCAAAGGACCCTCACTGGTTTGGCAGCAAAATGGTATATCGAATTGTCTCGTGCATCATTCCACGATTTCAATTCACTGGCTATGGCATTTTTGAATCACTTTCAGTTCCCCATTCGGTATGAGACGGGGACTCATCTCCTGGCGTCTCTTAAGCAGGACACTGCTACACACATCTCCGATCACATCCATGAATGGAGAAGGCGTCGCAGGTTAATCAAGTTCTGGATACCTGATTTCCTCCTCACTGACTGGTTTACTACCTCCTTTGTCCCCCAGATTTCAAGGGACATCGCCATATCGAGAGACCGAGTACCGAGACGACAATCCGACCCCCTCCCAAAGGGGTACTCAGGAGGTCTTCCTATAACCCGAATGTTCGTGCTGCCTAGCACTACAGCATCATGGAGGATTTAGCGCAGGCTCCATCTTCCATGTCCACATTAGAGGTCCTTCAAAGCTGCCCCCCCCAGAGGAAGTCCCTGCTATCGGCCATCGGTGGCATAGACCCCGCGGACTCGAATTTAATCACTTTTGATCTCGAGAGTCATGTGTCGCGACTGCCTCATCAGATCCCGTTCCTTATACAAGTCGTCATCAATTCGAAAACGATTCATAGTACAATGATTGATGAGGGTGCCTCGACCTGCATCATGTCCGTTGCATGTTGGAAAGCCATCGGGTCTCCGACGTTGAGTCAGTCCCCGACGACCTTGGAAGCATTCGACAGGAGAGAGTCTCGTCCGTATGGTATCCTTCAACGGCTACCGATTACCTTAGAAGGGAAGACCGTAGAAGTTGAAATTGAAGTTGTAGACGCAAGTCTTATATATAATCTTCTTCTGGGCTGAAGCTGGACGTACGCTATGGGTGCTGTAGCTTCGTCTCTCTTCCTTGTCATTCGCTTTCCCCATCAAGGGAAAATTGTCACGGTTGATCAACTTTCGTTTTTCGCTTCCTCTTCTGAGGGAAATGTACCCTTCGTTGAGCATACCTCAGTTCCTTATGAAAATGTGGGAGCCGGGCTCTTTAAAGAACCCGCCCTTATGGGTGTTTTTTCCCTCCCACCTCCCAACGTCGCCTCGATCTCAATGATCTCGGTTCGTTCTGATCCTTGGATCCTCCCATCCATCGACCAGATAGAACCTTGGGGCGAGGAGATCCCGTTGAGCCCAGCCGAACTCAACTACATTGAAATTGTCGCTGCATCGGCTTCTCATGATGAACCCATTGTCTCGAGTGGGGCGCTTGACTCAGATGATTTTCCCCCTTGGGTAGGAGAATAAACCTCTTCAAATCCATTGAAGGAAACATTTCCTTCCGATGAGGCTATTATAGAGACGATGTCTCTGGATGAACGACCGTGGTTCCCTCTTCACCACCGTTCTTCCTTTCTCCCTACCTCCCAGGAAACTTTACTGTGTCTTGCGCGGTTTGCCTCATGTCTCCCTTCTCAACCCCTTCAGACGCCCATTCAAATCTATCATACAACGTCGGAAGGAAATTTAGGGAACATCACGCAAACTCAACCGATCGACATCTCTGTCAAGCCAAGGATTGTCGAGAATATTTACATTGGAGTGACCTGCACTCCCGAGGAGATTCAGGTTTACATCGCTCTCTTTCGCGAATTTTGCGATGTCTTTGCATGGACATATGAAGAAATGTCCGGTATTGATCCGTCTATAGTTGTGCATGAGATACCAACGTATCCCGGGGCCAAACCTGTTCGACAACGTTTGCGTACCGTGCACCCCCGCAAGGCGGCAACCATCAAAGCAGAGGTTGAAAAGCTTCTTAAGGCAGGATTTATCTATCCTATCCCACAGACAGAATGGGTCTCAAATATTGTCCCTGTCGATAAAAAACAGGGCACCATTCGTGTCTGCGTTGACTACCGTGACATCAACAGAGCTTGTCCAAAGGACAACTACCCCACTCCATTTATTGATAAACTCATTGATGAGTGTGCGGGTAGCGAGATATATTCTTTCATGGATGGCTTTTCTGGTTACAACCAGATCAACATTGCTCCGGCAGATCAACATAAGACGGCCTTCATTTGTCCCTGGGGCACCTTTGCTTATAAAAAGTTCCCCTTCGGCCTCAAAAATGCCGTTGCTACTTTTCAACGTGCGATGTCGTATGCTTTCCATGATATTAGACACATCGTACAGCCGTATCTGGATGATCTTCCTGCTCATTCAGCTAAACGCGCGGACCATCCATCGCACCTTCGTGAAATCTTTCTTCGTTGCAGACACTATAATATTCGCTTAAATCCGCACAAATGTGTCTTCTACGTGGAATCAGGTCGACTACTCGGGTTTATCGTCTCCCGAGAGGGCATCCGTCTGGATCCTCTGAAAGTTGAGGCAATCGTGAATCTTCCTCCCCCTACAACTTTGCGGCAATTACAGATTTTGCAGGGAAAAGCAAATTTTCTAAGACGATTTATACCAAACTATGCCGAAATGGAAAAGGGTTTTACCCGGTTACTGAAGCATGACACCCCATTCCGATGGGATGCCATAGCTAAGGAGTCGTTTGCTCATCTTAAAACTCTTCTGGTTTCCGCCACTTTGTTGCAGCCTCTGAATTACCATTGTGATTATACGCTCTATTTGGCTGCTGCCGATACCACTATCGGCATGGTTTTGGTTCAGGACGACGATCATGGCATCGAGCATGTCATCTATTATCTTAGTCGCAACTTATTAGACACGGAAACTCGATATGCATATGTCGAGAAGTTGGCTCTCACCGCAGTTTGCGCTGTCCAACGATTCCGCCACTACATTATATTGCGTACTACTACGGTGATTTCAGACTGTAACCCCATGACATACATTCTTTCATGACAATTGCTGGGGGGAAAGTACTCAAAGTGGATCGTGATCCTCCAAGAGTTCGACTTGGAATTTACTGCAGCCAAGTCCAAGAAATCACTTGTTTTTGCTGAATTGCTATGCTCCTTGCCATCCGCCGTTATTTCCTCGCAGATAGAGGAATTGATTCCAAATGAAACACTTTTCCTGATCAGCACCCTCGATCCATGGTATGGGGACATAATCGCCTATTTACAGACGTCCTCCTTCTGCCCCGAGACTTCAAAAGACGCTCGTCGGTGGATTCGTCACCAAGCTCAGCCATATCGCATAGTTGGGGACACCCTATACCGTCTTGGGGTTGATTCGGTTCTTCGTCAGTGTCTCACCTTCGAAGAAGCTGAAAGAGTTCTAAATGACTGCCACTCCGGTGCTTGTGGCGGTCACATGTCTGGATACGCGACCGCACAAAAGATCCTTCGTGCTGGCTACTTCTGGCTGTCCATCTTCAAGGACTGCATTCTTGTCGTCCGTTCATGTCACGAATGCCAGATATACCAGCGGAAGATGCGTGCTCCTGCTGCCCCTCTGCACCTCGTAGTGACCGTTGGCCCCTTTGCTAAGTGGGGCATCGATTATGTGACATGTAACCCTCGCTCGGCCGGGGGGCATGGTTACATCATCGTTGCTATCGATTACTTTACAAAATGGGCCGAGGCGATGCCCACATTGTCGGAAGATGGTCATACGGCGACGCAGTTTCTTTTCAACCATGTTATCTCTCGGTTTGGAGTTCCACAAGCCATTGTCACTGATCACGGAAAACATTTCCGTAATCATATGATGGCCGAGTTGACAACCCAACTAGGACTTAGGCATGATATTTCCACTCCGTACTATCCTCAGGCGAACGGTCAGGTTGAAGCCGTGAACAAAGTCTTGGTCACGATGCTTCAGAGAACTGTTGGCATGCACAAGTCTAGTTGGCATTTGATGTTGTTCTCTGCGTTGTGGGCCTACCGGACCTCCGTGAAGGATGCCACCGGTTTCACCCCTTTTCAGCTAGTATATGGACTGGAGGCAACCCTTCCCATTGAGTGTGAGATTCCTTCTCTCAAATTAGCCGTCGAGTTACTTCCCGAGACTACTCCCGTGGAAGAGCGGCTTCTTTACTTGGAAAGACTGGACGAGACATGTCATCTAGTCTCCCTAGCTATCGAAGCTCAAAAGAAGCGAGTGAAAACTCACTTCGATAACTCTGTTAATCCCCGCTCTTTCGTCAAGGGAGACTTGGTACTGCTCTACGATCAGGCTAATGATAAGCTAGGAGTAGGAAAACTCGAGCCAATGTGGCATGGGCCCTACATTGTAAACAAAGTTCTATAAAAAGGTGCCTATGAGCTGATCAATTATGAAGGCAATCCTCTGGATAGGCCCCGTAATGGGCTGTATCTTAAGAAATATTACGCCTGAGTCCAGGCACTCGTTTATTTTTTACATGCATATGCTTTTTTACAGTATGTTTAGTGTGTGTGCATTTTCATTTGATTTTTGGCTTAGTGTGTCGGCGTGATTGTCGCTTATTGTGTCTTTTGGTTCTGAACAGATGTCTGGATCACCTTACGTTGGTTTCGCTGATGGTGCTTCCCGCAGTACTCGCAATCTGTCATCTGCGGCATGGGTGATCTACGATCCTCATGGTGAGTTAGTAGATATTCAAGGTGTGTGTCTAGGTTGTACAACAAACAATGTAGATGAATATAGTGTTGTAATTGAATTATTAGCCGAGGCGATTAACCTTGGAATCCGCTCATTGGTTGTAAACCTAGATTCGCAGCTTGTAGTCCACCAGCTCAACGGACGATATTCCATCAGAGATCATCGTATCTTAAGGTTGTATTTACGTGTTAAGTTATTGGAAAGAGATTTTGATTACATTACTTATCATCACATTCTAAGAAGACTTAATGTTGTAACTGATGCATTGGCTAATTATGTATTAGACAAACATTTGCGAAACATGTAAATTAACAAAACATGAGATGCATAAGATACAATAAAAACACCATGTATATATATACGTGTGGCGCACTAAGGCGCTCAAAAAATAAGTGTACATGTCTGAACAAAACCGACATCCTCAGTACATCTGAGACGTATATCTCTCAAAAAACATCAGTGGAAAATAAAACCTAGGCGTCTACTACGGTAGGTTATGCTCTCTATAGCATGCCACCGCTCGTGCCACCCACCTCAAAAGGCGGTGCATCCTGGGTTCTACACCCACTGTATGGATCTGTGCAGCTATGGGGACCTCCTCGATCCCCTGGTAATCCGGGACTCCTGCTAGTAAGCCCTCAAGGTTGTGCACCACAGCCTCCGCCATGTCGCCTGCTGGAGGAGCTAAGGCCAAGATCGCTGCGCCCTGCCCATCTTTCCGTGCCTCCGAGGCCAGGCCAAGGGGTCTCACGGGTCCCATATCTGCACAGTACAACGTTTATTAGGACATGTACATGAAAAAATTCAAAAACATTACAAAAGATAAAAAATCAAAAAGAGATCAAGTGTGTTACCTCCATCGTTTCACTGCTCTCCCGCAGGCAGTGGCAGGTCGGGATCACCACGGAAGTCGATACCGGCATATGGCCAGTCCTCAATGAAGATAACTTGGCGATCTAGCCACTCTCGAAAGAAAACGCCCCAGGACAATGAGCGACCGCCACCTCCATGTGGCATGACTCGGGCCCATTTGGTGGCCCTCGTCTCTCGTGGACTGTTAGGTGGATCCACCACCATGGTCTGCAGCTGAAGGGCTGGCACCCGCTCAAACATGAGCAGGAGTAAGAGTGATCCGTAGCCAAACTGCTTCGACTCTCCACGTCGGCAGTTGCTCAATTGTATCTTCATGATGTTTGTCACAGCTGCTGCCCAGTTGAAAACTATGGTCTCCAAGCACTCGAGAGCTAGCAATAGGTTGGCCTTTGAGGCCTCATGGTTGGCCAGACTGCCTGCTGCCCGCATCACTAATAAGAGTATAGTGCGAAGGACTATGTCACCAGCACCCACTGATGGAATGCTTGCTTTCCCGCTCCGTGTCTTCTATGCCTGTGGGCACACTCGGGCCATGAGTTGGTCAAGCGTCTCGTCGCTGGGCCACTGCCCCTCCAGGATGGGCATCACACCTCGGCGTGACAATCCAGTCAAAAAGTAGATATCCGTGGCATCGAACTCGATGTCACGACCTCGGATCGTAAATTTCCCGTCCACTGGGTTCCAAGCTCTGATCAAGAGCTCTAAGAGGTCTGGTTGTGCCCTCAAGCGCGGAGTAAGAAAGAATTTTAGCAAACTGCATGCCCGCATTGCATTTTGGCATCCGGCATCGGCAAAAGCGGCCATATCTTCATTGTCGTGGGCCCTCTCTTGCCACACAAAGGCCATTGTGTCCTGCATGATCACCCAAAAGCATTAGGCTACCAGCATTTGAAAATTATCCATTCAAATTATTAAAAATCAATTTTCACGGCGCCAGCGCAACTGTTTCTAAAACAACCACGCTGATAATGGCGACCCATTGTATTTTCTCTGGGTCAGCGTGGAAGAACACGGGTTTTCTGCGCTGACCCGGAAAATGGTGTGCATTGATAAAATCGATCAGCGCGGACGCGATGGGCGAATCCGCGCTGACCGAGAGCGCACCTACGCTCAAAAAATTTGGCCAAATGGCCAAATCCCACGGGGAAAATGCTCAAAAATAGACTTAAAATGGAGCACAGGGCAAGAGGGACCTACCTGGAATCAGCTGTCGGAAGGATGGCGTCTGCACAATGAAGAATTCGCTCCGTCAACTTTGTAGTTCCACAACGTTCTCCAAAGCTCAAAATGGTAAAATGGTAAAAATGATTTTTACCCCCCTATTTATGGTAAAAGTTCTTAATTAACTTTGTAAAAGTGGGTTTTGTCATTTCTATCATGAATTTAATCCTGATGTCTCTATATTATGCTTTGATGCATGTTTTACTATGTTTTTCGACATATCGAACGGCTTTACACGGGTGGTTTTCTTGTGCAGGTCCTCAGAACCGGCGAAGTCACGACAAATCTATATACACTTGGTCCCAAAAAATGTCATCTTTAAGATCTTTTCCGACATGAAACAAGAAAAGATCACCGAGCCTCCTTTCAGCTCGTCAAAAGGAATGAGAGGCGGTCGCTTTTAAAGCTCTTTTTTCGACCGTTTAAATTAATAAAGATTGTCGGGTGTTTGTCGTTTCGCACTCGTTACTGGCTCTAAAACGACATACTTCTAACCACGTTTTTACTTTTTTCGGGTCAAAGTCACTATTTGTGAAAAGTACTCCTCGGTCGCGATGATCGGGCGGTTCTTTCGAGCATCGTTTTATACTTTTTCGGGCTCGAGAGACACAACTTTACGAAAAAGCACCCCCTGGAGTTTTCTTTTCCACTGTCTTTTCAAACTCTCTAAATATGAAAAGGTGTCGAGTTCTTCCTTTGTCAGACTCGTTAAAACTTAATGACATCGGACTCCATCGAAATGATGCTCCTCAAGCATATGCTATCCCCGTCAAGCTTTTCATCCAAAAATAACCGGGGTACTCGCCTGAAATGGTGGGGGAAATAAAGGAATCATAATCGTCGTCATTGGCAGTATGTCGCTCTCGAACATGGCACTGTTTGCATTCGTGTCTGGGTGGGGACATCTCATCTCGTTTCACATTTGCCTCCATGGGTTTGGGTGATCCTATTTGACCATTCATTTGCTCATTGTCCTGTCATCACGACCTCTGATCATTTGACCTCAAATACTGCCAAATCCATCATTGTGCTGCCGATATGTTCAAGAGAAGTTAGCCTCTACAAGTATAACCTCCCTCTGATATTTCACACAAAACATATAGTCTCTTTTCGTCTCGTATCGATGATGTGGGAATCATTATGGCCCACCTTCGATAAATATCACTTCCTGTTAGAACATTGGTTGTACCTTTCTCTGTTTTTGATTAATAAAATATAGATGACTACTGTTATGGTTCCATTCTCATTTGTCTTATAATGGTTAATGTGAATTACATCCTTTCTGACTGATGTATAGTTGCTTTTACTAGATTTTTACGCTTATGTTTGTCTTCTCTTTGATTGTGCAGGTGTCTGCCCACGAGGATAGTGGAGGATCGTGACCGGCCGGAGTGAAGGAGCGAGAGTGGCATCTCTTCATCAAACATAGCGCTGGTATCCAAGTAGGTGTTCATTACCCACTTTGTAATTGCAACTAGGAACTTGCAGAGTAGCATTGATTGATTGTTGCTAGACCTGTTCTGGGCTTGTAGGGATCGCCTCTATCCGTAGAGGGGATTTACCTCTCCAACAGTTACCGCTCATGCGCTACCAAGTGGGGATGGACAGAAGATGAAAATCGGCCACCCTACAGATGACCCAAGGCCATCTTTCGGGCAAACCCGAAAACACAACTCGATTGCCAACCCACCTTTCACACGGAAAGAAACCATGTCACTAGTATCATCTTGAGGGGCACGAGGGGACCAACACGAGCTGGGGAGCCACACCACAACAGCCCATACAACTCCAAGAACTTAGAGAGCAGAAGGGAAATTGTTCACATATACCTCCCAGGACGAGCATGGCCAACATTACCGCTCATGCGCTACCGAGTGGGGATGGAGAGAAGATGAAAATCGGCCACCCTACAAATGACCCAAGGCCATCCTTCAGGCAAATCCGAAAACACAACTCAATTACCAACCCACCTTTCACACGAAAACGAAGGGACGAGGGAGAGTTGGGCAAACGAGCTGCATGAACGTGCACAAAGCCAACCTCAGGTCACAACTTAGCATTTTTTGATACGGGCTCATTCGCCCTGTTGCACCCTCGCCCGACCCGCCTGAACGAGTTCACCCAAACCACTCGCCCGAACGACCCACTTGAACGAGTTCGCACACACAACCTCAAACGACTCACCCAAACGAAGGGACAAGGGAGAGCCGGGAAAACGAGCTGCACGAACATGCACAAAGCCAACCTCGGGTCACAACTTAGCATTTTTTGATACGGGCTCATTCGCTTGGGTGCGCCCTCGCCTGGCCCGCCTGAACGAGTTCACCCAAACGACCCGCCCGAACGAGTTCGCACGCACGCCCTCAAACGACTCACCAAAACGAAGGAACAAGGGAGAGCCAGGCAAACGAGCTGCACGAACGTGTACAAAGCCAACCTCGGGTCACAACTTAGCATTTTTAGATACGGGCTCATTCACCCGGGTGTGCCCTCGCCCAACCCGCCTGAACGAGTTCACCCGAACGACCCGCCCGAATGAGTTCGCATGCACGCCCTCAAACAACTCACCCAAACGAAGGGACGAGGGAGAGCCAGGCAAACTAGCTGCACGAACATGCACAAAGCCAACCTCGGGTCACAACTTAGCATTTTTTGATATGGGCTCGTTCACCCGGGTGCGCCCTCGCCCGACCCGCCTGAAAAAGTTCACCCGAACGACCCGCCCGAACGAGTTCACACGCACGCCCTCAAACGACTCACCCAAACGAAGGGACAAGGCAGAGTCGGGCAAATGAGCTGCACGAACGTGCACAAAGCCAACCTCGGGTCACAACTTAGCATTTTTTGATACGGGCTCATTTGCTCGGGTGCGCCCTCACCCGACCCGCCTGAACGAGTTCACCCGAATGACCCGCCCGAACGAGTTCACACGCGCACCCTCAAACGACTCACGGAAATGAAGGGAGAAGGGAGTGTCGGGCAAACGAGCTACACGAACGTGCGCAAAGCCAACCTCGGGTCACAACTTAGCATTTTTTGATACGGGCTCGTTCGCCTGGGTGCGCCCTCGCCCGACCTGCTTGAACGAGTTCACCCGAACGACCCGCCCAAAAGAGTTCCCACGCACGCCCACAAACGACTCACCCAAACGAAGGGACAAGGGAGAGCCGGGCAAACGAGTTGCATGAACGTGCACAAAGCCAACCTCGGGTCACAACTTAGCATTTTTTGATACGGGCTCGTTCGCCCGGGTGCGCCCTCGCCCGACCCGCCT
>APFE031532618.1:18656-76382 GCA_000404065.3 Pinus taeda
CTTCCCTACAGCATCAAAACATTCACAGACGAGGTATTGTGTGATGTTACACCTCTGGATGTTTGTGATGTATTATTAGGCCAACCATACTTGTGGAGGCGACATGCTGTGTATGAGTCAAGGCCTCGTGCTTTCATTATTTCTTTGAGTAATTCATACAGGATACCAAAGGTAGCCCCACCTACTGCCACCTCTTTGATCACTGCTAAGAAAGGCAACAAGCTCATATCACAAACTAGGAAATTTATTTTCTGTCTGGTTCGCTCCCAAAGTAAGGGGAAGATCGCTGTTACATCCATGACCCCTGCAAAGGGTTCCTCCACGCAGTAGTAGCAGAGGGATACAGTCATGATAGAACATAGGAACAACTTCTCCTCACCCACAGGGGTACCACACGAGTTTCAGGTGGGCGACAAAGTCTGGTTACATCTGCAGAAAGAATGCCTTACAAGAGCCCATCAAAAGCTCTGACCACTCCAACATGGTCCTTACACCAATACCAAGGCTATGGGCAACAATGCTTTGAAGCACAACATTCCTCCATTCCTTCGCCTGCACCAACTATTCAATGTGGACCGTCGTCGACCATGCTTTCCACCATTGCTGGACACATCAGAGATTGCAGGACAAGTTCAGCAATGGAGGAACTCAACGCAATGGGGACCATTGCTTCCTAAGGGGGGAGGAATGATCCAGGTGGATGTTGGTGGCCACCCACCTATCCCATTTGGACCCCCGCAACTGTCTCTTTCAGTTTTTCAGTTTCCGTAATTATGGCACAATTTACTATTTTTAGCAGTTTTTTCGAGTCCTGAACTTCCAAGGCCGTTTTGAGGCCCTAAACGACGTTTTTTGGGAAATCTGGGAGCAACATGGGTCCATGGACCGATGTTGCCCTTCCCAAAGTGGTAGTTCTCGGATAGATTTTTCTAACGAGCTATCATACGCGTCAAACGGAGACCGTATGCCAAAGTTACGACCCCGGGAAATTGATGTACCAATTTACCCAAAACGGGGCCCACAATTTGGCGTTTCATCTTCTAAGGGTCGGTTTTGGAATGTGAAGGGTTTTCCATTGTTTCTCAATAATAAATAGGCCTTCGAGCCTCATTGTAAAAAAAAGTTCGGAACAGTTCAGAGACATGTAGCCGCACATCTCTTCTCAGAGATAAGCTACCATAGTCCTAGCTGGTTTATTTCCAATTCTGGTTGTAAGCATATTTCGGTATTTTCCCTTAATGAAATGAAGCATTATTTCCGCTGCATCTTTGTGTATATGGTTATCTCTATATTTTATTGCGTTCCTGTTTAAATACGGATCACATAGTTTAAGAGTTTGTAAAGACATAAAAAGAAAACTCGTTTAGTTCTTTCAACATAAATTTTAATGAGCCCGTAGAAAGTAAAGATCGTTGTTTTTTAGTTTTAGGGAGTCAACAAAAAAACATAAGAAAACTCCACAATGTCCTTTTTTGTAAATTGAGCCCCTCATGCTCATAAAAGGGTAAAATAATGTAGGAGAGAACTCTATTGATGATTATTAGTCAATGTATACATTTTTCGTAAATAGTCTGGTTCAGTCCGTAAAAGGGGTAAACTTATACTTTTACGAGTTCGAACAATCAAGTACTCGATGTTCTTTTCGTGTATAAGGAGTTTGAAAAGGGCATAAAGAGAACTCCAAGGTTTTTGTTTTTCATAATTTTTAATGAGTTTGAAAA
The DNA here is from genome assembly GCA_000404065.3 of Pinus taeda. Lineage (NCBI taxonomy): Eukaryota > Viridiplantae > Streptophyta > Pinopsida > Pinales > Pinaceae > Pinus > Pinus taeda. The sequence continues at coordinate 20,378 of APFE031532618.1, forward strand.
AGTGATAAAAATATACTCATTACCAAAATGATTCGTTTTCTGTTAATGACTTGTGACTTACACACTTTTACTTGAACTAATTATCTCTACTAAAAAATAAAGTGAAAAACATTGCAAAATTGGATTTTAAAAGTTAATAGGAAAAAAATAATATTTACATGGGCCTAAAAAACTTATAAAAACCCAAAAAGTAAAAAAGTTTTTACCATTTGTGTTTTTAACATTTTGAGAGTGATAGAGGTAATTTTCACCAGAAACTTGAGAAGTTGATTTCGGGGAAACCGTTGGGCAAAATTGCGAGTCGTCTTCTCTAGGTAGATTATCTCTCCAAGATTTTCATTTTCATGCCCTTTATTTAGCATTTCACTATAGATTTTGGTTTTTTGGGGAGGGTTTTCAAAACAAATTTCACCCTCGATGTGCGTTGGTCATCATTATCGAGCATGCGCACATTGACAAATTTTTTAACACTATGTACGCAGTTTCTAAGGAAGGAGCCGCACACATGCACACTGTTCATAATAGTCAGCTGCACACAGGGCCGATGCATAAAAAATGAAATGGAAAACACTTGAACTTTTTGTTAGTTTTCTCCATGATTACTTCAAATGATCTTTTATGTTTATTTACAGGGTTTTTAACTGTAAATATGGAATGGAGAGAACATGAGCATGAAGAGCAAGACATAGCTACTTTAAACCATCCGACAACCATACAGGCCTTGAAAATTGTGTCTTGTACAAGTTTTCACCATTTCAGGCAAGAAGACCTAATTAGACTTGCTAGAGTGGATGGTGGGCAAGTGGAACGTTCAAGAAGAATGTTTCATATTCAGAGACCATAGACTTGTCATTGATGTTAATGACATTTAATTCCTGAGTGGAATTCTATGCTGTGGGGTAGAAATCAATCTATATGGGCCTAGGCAAGGTGGTAAAACAAATGCCACCTATTTGCTACAACATCGTACTCGAGGGGATGCTCTCAAATATGGGAGAATTGAGACCAAGACCATAGCACAACTTCCTTTGAAATCTATCGGGTTCACTGTTGCACGACTATGTGTTAGTGAAGCTTTGCATTTTCTCATGAAGGATCAGATGCAAATTGTTGTAGAGTGTTTGCAACCTACCATATTCAACTTGAGGGAAGTTGTGGTTGCCAATCTGAAGGGGCAACTAACCAAGGTCAGAACAGGAAAAATAAAAAACTTTGGGAATGGTGCCTTCTTTCTTTCATTTTCTTTGGAGTAGATTCCTCTTCTAGCTCCATAGGTAGATATAGAGAGGGGAGGACCTTTTGACCCTTGCATGTTGAAATGGATTACACTTATGGCACTCCATGGAGGTGGCGAAGGACCAACGATCAGATATACTCATGACTTCTTCGAGTGGTTGGAAAATAAAATCATCATGATTGAATATTTTCCATATCCAGGGATGGACTACATAGGAGATCCAGGCATGCCACTTCCTCCTCGGATGTAGTGGGGCGATATAGGTAAAACTTCACACTTTGGTTGATCTTTGAAAATTTTCATATTTTTGTTATTTTTGGGCATCCAAAACAAATTATCTGAACTGATCATGCAGATGTGGCCCTAGTGAGATTAGTTGGATTATGTAGATATGATAGGCGTGGTGAGCAACCAATAGCTCCCATAGTGTTGAACTCGGATGCAATAGAGACATTGACATAGATAGAGCACAACCTTGAGAGGTTGTCCTTGGACATCCCAGATGTCGCAATAGATGATTTGCCTCTCTGCTACCAGAAGCATACTACAGGGGTTCCTGGACCTAGACCAGTTGGATTATGTATATATGATTGGCATGGTGAGCAACCAGTAACTCCCATAGTGTTGAACTCAGATGCGGCAAAGACATTGACAAAGATAGATGCAGTGTCCCACCTTGGCAAGGTTAGTTTTGTGACACTTAGAGTGGGTGATTTTGATGTAATGATATAATATTATGCATGGCATACTTATGTACATGCTTATATGTTATAGACCTAGTTTGGGTCTGATGGTTGCTATGTGCTTATCATAATATCTATGGTTGCATGTATAAGAACTGATTTTGGTTAAGAGCATATTATCAATCTTTTCTATTTTGGTATCCTAGTTTGGACATATGTGTATGACATGGATGGTGATCCAATATTGATACACATAGATCCATGAATGATCATGGTTATGTGGAAAATATGGTTAATTATTATTAATGAATGACATATGATTTGTATGATTATATATGCATAATCTTGTACTAGGGAGGATGTGGCAGGAGACCTAGTTATTTGTAAACCATGATGCTCAAATTATAAATGAAAATGGAAGTCATGATACATGATTTGTATGATTATATATGCTTAATCTTGTATTGAGCAAGATGTGGCAGGGGACATGGTTATTTGCAAACAAGGATGTTAAAATTATAAATGGCTGCGAAAGTCATTTCTCTAGAACCAAAATGATTATGGAAGTCATGCACAATATTTGGTAAAATGTGAATAAGTTAATTATCAAATTCATTTGATTCCTTTGATCTATGAGATTGTGATGTGTGCAAGTCTTGGAGCAAGGCCTTACCAACAAACCATCAGATGGGTATAAGCTCACAATCAATACCTTAAGGTGAAGTGCAAAGTTTCAAAGTAGAGTAGATGATAATCCATGGAAATTAGGGCATGAGGTCCTAAATCCATGCAAGATAAAGATGTGGAGTCTTGGATCTAAATAAAAGGATTAGGGTGCGGAGTCCTAAATCCATGAAAGATAAAGATGTGGAGTCTTGGATCTATAATAAAAGGATTAGGGCGCAAAGTCCTAAATCCATGAAAGAAAAAGAGGTGGAGTCTTAGATCTATAATAAAAGGATTGGGACGCGGAGTCCTAAATATTTAAAATATCAAGGTGTGGAATCTTGGATCCTTGGAGTAGATCAAGGCACGAAGTCCTCAATCTACTAAAGCATGGAGATGTATGCAATAGGGATGCAAAATCCCTATTCTCCGGAAGAAAAATACCACTCATGGGCAGCTCAAAGATGAATTTCCTTAATAAAATCTCATTTCTGACAATTCTGAAGTGACTTTCTAAAAATAGAAAGTCATGTATAACATCTCAAGTATGAATTTCCAAAATAGTAAGTCACCTTCAATCAATGGGTAATCAAGTATAGTTGAATGAAAATCACTTAACTTATCATTACTCAATCCTAATAGTTCAATCTCAACTTAATCCCCAATATTATTAATATTAATATTATTATTATTATCCTTTATGAGACTATGATATTATTATTAAAAGGGAATTAAAATTCACCTTCATCTCCTCAATCACTTCACACCTCTCTCCTTGATGACTCTCATGGCTCTATGTAAATCTCTCTTTTTTTTATTAATACATTACACTCTCTTTTATGCACTCACCAAAGAATGGCATATTCCTCTTACACTCATTAAAGACATGTCATAAAAGATTCCTCTTACACTCTCTTTAATGCATATGTTATAGTCTTCTTAAATAAGGCATGCATACCTCTCCTTAATGGCATGAGTTACACTCCTCTAAATGGAATGCAAGGCATGCACATTACTCACATTTTATGACAAGAATTTTTTGCTCTCCTATATATGTGTCTCATGTATTCTCACTTGGGAGAGGTTCATGGTGATATAAAGAGTTTGAGAGATTTGAAGAAGTTTGTGAGAGGGAGAGATTTGGAGAGTAGCGAAATGCTAATCTAAATTACTAAGTATATCTACCCAATGGAGTTGAACATGAGTGGTATTGAGAGGAAGTAAATCTTATCTTCCTCAGCTTGCCTTGTATATCTCTCTACTGCTATATTTTGGTACTGCTTGTGAGCTCTTACAGCTTGGGGGTTCTAGGGGGAGAAGTTCTCCTTAGATATGGTTGGGTGGAAAATTAGATGGTTCAAATGAGTTGGTTAAGGAATCAAGGATGGCTCATATTCTCAGTGATTGTAGTTGCACATATGATCAGGCATAAATTTAATTGTATTGAAATTTTAGTGTTGTAAGCATCTAATTTGGTTTAAGCTTATGTTATTTAGAATATTATTGGAATTATTATTGGTGTAGTTTATAGTACTAACCTTGGTATTGTAGCATTTGAGAAAGGAAAGCCAAATATTGTTGAAGGTAATTCCAATAAAGAATTTACAAAGGACTTGGGTAAGAGTTTCACGAGTTATGGTTTTGTTTCATTTTTATTAAAATGGGTAACTAGGTACTACTTTAGAAATGGTTTCAGGATATGTTGCAAAGTGTTTGGAAAAATCTAGAAATGGGAAATGATATTATTTTTATTATATATCAAAATTATTATGCATGAATAAGTGCTAACTTGCAACCTATGGGAGAATTAAGGAAAATGACACATACCCAACATATACCTGGAGGAATCACTAGATCAACCCTTAGAATAAAAATGTAAAATAATGACAACCAAGAGTTTCAAGGAAAGTAATTGAGGTAATTTTATGTCATTATGTGCTTACGATCCTTGCAAATGTATATGACAAGTAAGGATACATAATGCATTAAAATAATCATCACTAGTTAACTGTTATTTTGGAGTGATTCTTAAGAACTGAGGATGCTTGTCATGTGTTTGATGGAATGGTTGAATGAAAATAATGCTTGATGCATCTCAAAACCCTTCAACTCACTTACAATAGATGAAATGATTTAGAAAAGTATTTGGGAAATACATAAGTAGTTATAGCTTAAATATGTGTTACTATTTTTTTTTATTCATGGTTGTAGATTCAAGTTTGCATGCCATCTATTTGACAAAATTTGTAAATGAGATTCTAGGATGTAGAAGATTTCATAGTTTAAACAATTGCATCAGTGGGCGTTTTTGTAATGAGTCAGGACAACATTAGGGGGTATCCATACCATTTGTACCTATAACTTCTTACTTGATTCCAAAAAAGTACTTTTCAAAACCCAGATTGTAAATCTGGAAGATTTTGCAGATTGTTGTTGCCAATTGTGTGTGCCTGTTGTCAAATTTTGGGTGAAAGAATAAGATGATATAGTCCTTGTTTTAATATTTTATCATTTGAAGAATTAATTTATAAATTTTATGAGCTAAATAGGTTGAGGAAGAATCTTAGATTCATGTCAAATTTCCTTAACAGATTATAGCTTCCAACGGTTTGACAAAATGCCTCAATGGATGTAGATTGCATGCTTGCAAGTTTTTCTGAAAAGGTCTCAATGGCTTTAGATTGCATGCTTGCAAAGTGTTTTCCAAAAGGCCTCAATGGATGTAGCTTGTAGATTGCATGCTTGAAAAGTGTTTTTCAAAACTTTAATGGGTGTAGTTTTTTTGCATATAATTGTTAGAATAAATGCCCTACTTACTGTAGCTTTTATGTATTAGAAAAATTATGAATAGATTATTTAATGGATGTAGCTTCCTATGTCTGCAAGTTTTTGTATGAATTTGAAACTGAATTTAATAATTTGTTGGAGTGTGAATGGAGAATAGGATAGTTGTTACTTTTATTATCTAAAGCTTTAATTTAAAAAAGGGTTGTTTTTGGAAACAATTTTACAGTGACTAATTTTGTAGGATTTTGTGAAAATAAACATAATAAGTTTCATTTGAGCTGCATGTATTCATGGGTGCAATATTATGTTTTAATGGCTGTAGAAAACAACTAGTGTGCCTTATTTTGGCAAGTCCATTGTTTTATTTGGCACTTTTGAAGAATAATATGCTTATGAATTTGTAACAGTGGTTTCTCTTGCTGCAACATTCATTATACGAGTCTCATGAACGAAGCAATGCTATTAGGAATTTTTAATTGATGAATCAATAAACATATCATATTTATTAGATTTTACTAATGAAGAGAGACATATTCCTCCTTTAGTTATCTTGTTACAAGTAGGTTGATATTCATACCCTCATATGTGATAGAAGCATAATATTTTAGGTTCTTGTGGCATACTTTTATGGTTATGATGTCAAGAGTCAACAAGTAGAACTTATTTAGCATAATCTAGGAGATCAAATAGGTTGATCTAACTTAATGCTCGCACATGGCATTATGGTGGAATTTATTTCCAGACTTACTTAGAGCTCACATATAAGTATGAAAAGAGCACGTGGTTCTTTTAAACTCGACGAGAAATGTGTTTTGGAATTGGTTTTAAGGGAAATTTATCCCTGACTTCTTATGTGATATTGTTATATTGAAATAGATGAAGGAACATGATTATATGATAACTAAGTTAGTAATGTTACAAATAAACAAACAAAAAATTGAGTATTAGTGATTAATGTGACCTCTACTTCTCTATATTATTGATGGTTGGTAAGGTGGGACCTTACATATGGTATCAAAGCCAGCTACAACACTAGGGCCTAATGGGCCAACATGCGTGCTTGTAGGTTAATGATGTGTGAATGTTGATTTTGCATGCATGTTGAACTGTTGTGTATGTTGACTTGAAAGCATATTGGTTGTATAGGGGGAATTATTATGATTATGTCATTTAGAAACTCATGAAAGAAAAATAATGTTTTCCTATATTCATTTATATTTTTGTTAATACAAACTATTATAAATATTTTAAAGGACTTAAAGACATGCTCAGAAAATACGTGCTTGAGAAAGTTGGGTTTAAACCCAAGCATGTGAATGGCTTGATTGTCAATGGGTGAGTGAAAGATGTGGAGTGCATTCATGATTGCATATATGTTTAATGCATCATTATCAATCATAGTCATCTTTACTTGTTGAAATCATATCTACCAAGAAAAATATTGGCTTAATTTGGACAATAGTATGATGACCTTGGCGTGTATGCTTTGGTAATGTGCAACAAGTGTACGATTGAGATTCAATTAATGTGATGATTGAGTTCATCATGTTAATTTTGACTCTTTTCTTATCTACACTAATGGAAACTTAATATAAGCTACCTTGAAGGATGTCACTTTTAACTGTGAATGTAGATTGACGAGTAATGTATGTGCATCAATTTGATGTGTTAAAATATGATTTTGGAATACATTGTTAACGAGTAAGAATGAAATTTCTATGATTTCTTTGACATGACTGTGTGTAGTTTCATTAACAATTGTATATGGATGATTTTATGCTTCCTATATGCAAATTTGATTGTGAGATGGGATGGACCATAATTGTTGTTTATACAACCAATGTGTGAGCAATTTATAGCTTGTCAAGCTCAACATACCATAGAACCAAGAAGATGACACATGTAGGATTCATGCAGACTATGAGAAAGAAAAACATGTAGAACATTAAATTATTATAGATAACTTAAGTAGATTACATAAAATAGTATTTTGATATGGTATTATAAATTGTATGGATGATTTTGATATAGAAATATTTAGCATTTTATATCAAAACATGCCTAATATGGCATGTATATATTCTCTACCTAATTAAGAATGGTATGTTTTGGTTTTCATGGAGATGTTTCCAATTTAGCAAACATTAAACTATGGATTGGCATGAATAAGAATAAATAAAATAAATATACATAAATATACATAAGATTAACACCTTTTTTATAGGAGAATCGAAAAGAGTTACTAAGTATCTTATGACAGAAGGAAAAACTTCGGGCCAAGTTTAGCCCAAGAGGGGGGGTATATTGTAGTGTCCCACCTTGGCAAGGTTAGTTTTGTGACACTTAGAGAGGGTGATTTTGATGTAATGATATAATATTATGCATAACATATTTATGTACATGCTTATATGTTACAGACCTAGTTTGGGTCACCTGGTTGCTATGTGCTTATGATAATATCTATGGTTGTGTGTATAAGAACTGATTTTGGTTAAGAGCATATTATCAATGTTTCCTATTTTGGTATCCAAGTTTGGACATATGTGTATGACATGGATGGTGATCCAATATTGATATACATAGATCCATGAATGATCATGGTTATGTGGAACATATGGTTAATTGTTATTAATGGATGACATATGATTTGTATGATTATATATGCATAATCTTGTAGTAAGCAAGATGTGGTAGGGGACATGGTTATTTGCAAACCATGATGCTCAAATTATAGATTACTATGGAAGTCTTGATACATGATTTGTATGATTATATATGCTTAATCTTGTATTGAGCAAGATGTGGCAGGGGACATGGTTATTTGCAAACAAGGATGCTCAAATTATAAATGATTGTGGAAGTCATGATACATGATTTTTATGATTATATATTCTTAATCTTGTATTGAGAAGGACGTGACAAGGGATGTATTTATTTGCAAACAAGGATGTTAAAATTATACATGGTTGCAGAAGTCATTTCTCCATAACCAAAATGATTGTGGAATTCATGCACAATCTTTGGTAAAATGTGAATAAGTTTATTATGAAATTAATTTGATTCCTTGGATCTATGAGATTGTGATGTGTGCAAGTCTTGGAAGAAGGTCTTACCAACGAACCATCAGATGGGTATGAGCTCACAATCAGTACCTTAAGGTGAAGCATGGAGTTTCAAAGTAGAGTAGACGATAATCCATGGAAATTAGGGCACGAAGTCTTAAATCCATGAAAGATAAAGACATGGAGTCTTGGATCTATAATAAAAGGATTAGGGTGCGAAGTCCTAAATCCATGAAAGATAAAGAGGTGGAATCTTGGATCTATAATAAAAGGATTGGGACACGGATTCCCAAATATTTAAAAGATCAAGGTGTGGAATCTTGGATCCTTGGAATAGATCAAGGTGCGAAGTCCTCAATCCACTAAGGCATGAATATGTATGCAATAGGGATGTGGAATCCTTATTCTCCAGAAGAAAAATACCACTCATGGGTAACTCAGGGATGAATTTCTTTAAAAAAATCTCATTTCTGATAATTCTCGAGTGACTTTCTAAAAATAGAAAGTCATGTCTAGCATCTCAAGTATGAATTTCCAAAAATAGTTATTCACCTTCAATCAAAGGGTAATCAAGTATAGTTGAAGGAAAATCACTTAACTTATCATTACTCAATCCTAATAGTTCAATCTCAACTTAATCCCAAATATAATATTATTATCTTTTATGAGACTATATTATTATTAAAAGGGAATTACAATTCACTTTCATCTCCTCAATCACTTCACCCCTCTCTCCTTGATGACTCTCATGGCTCTATGTAAATCTCTCTCTTTTTTAATAATACATTACACTCTCTTTTATGTGCTCATCAAAGAATGACATATTTATCTTACACTCATTAAAGACATGTCACAAAAGATTCCTCTTACGCTCTCTTTAATGCATATGTTACACTCTCCTTAACTAAGGCATGCATACCTCTCCTTAATGGCATGAGTTAAACTCCTCTAAATGGAAAACATGGCATGCATACTACTCATCTTTTATGAAAAGAATTTGTTGTTCCTCCTATATATGTGTCTCATGTATTCTCACTTGGGAGAGGTGCATGATGATACAAAGAGTTTGAGAGATTTGAAGAAGTTTGTGAGAGGGAGAGATTTAGAGAGTAGCCAAATGCTAATCTAAATTACTAAGTATCTCTACCCAATGGAGTTGAACATGAGCGGTATTGAGAGGAAGAAAATCTTATCTTCCTTAGCTTGCCTTGTATATCTTTATACTACTATATTTTGGTACTGCTTGTGAGCTCTTACAGCTTGGGGGTTCTAGGGGGAGAAGTTCTCCCTGGATATGGTTGGGTGGAAAACCGAATGGTTCAAATGAGTTGGTTAAGGAATCAGAGATGGATCATATTCTCAACGATTGGAGTTGCAAATTTGATCAGGTATAAATTTAATTGTCTTGAATTTTTAGTGTCGTAAGCATCTAATTTGGTTTAAGCTTATGTTATTTAGAATATTATTGGAATTATTATTTGTGTAGTTTATGGTACTAACCTTGTATTGTAGCATTTGAGAAAGGAAAGCCAAATATTGCTGAAGGTAATTCCAATAAAGAATTTACAAAGGACTTGGGTAAGAGTTTCATGAGTTATGGTTTTGTTTCATTTTAATTAAAATAGGTAACCAGATTCATGTTTTAGAAATGGTTTCAAGATATGTTGCAAAGTGTTTGGAAAAATCCGTAAATGGGAAATGCTATTATTTTTATTATATATGAAAATTATTATGCATGAATAAGTGCTAACTTGCAGCCTACAGGAGAAGTAAGGAAAGTGACACATACCCAACATATACTTGGAGGAATCACTAGATCAACCCTTAGAATAAAAATTTAAAATAATGATAGCAAAGAGTTTCAAGGAAAATAATTGAGGTAATTTTTTGTCATTATGTGCTTACAATCCTTGCAAATGTATATGACAAGTAAGGATACATAATGAATTAAAATAATCATCATTGGTTAACTGTTATTTTGGAGTGATTCTTAACTACTGAAGATGTTTGTCATGTGTTTGATGGAATGGTTGAATGAAATTAAAGCTTGATGAATCTCAAAACCCTTCAACTCACTTTCAATAGATGAAATGATTTAGAAAAGTATTTGGGAAATACATAAGTAATTATAACTTAATTATGTGTTACTATTTTTTTTATTCATGGTTGTAGATTCAAGTTTGCATGCCATCTGTTTGACAAAATTTGTAAATGATATTCTATGAGTTAGAAGATTTTATAGTTTAAACAATTTCATCCGTGGGCATTTTCGTAATGATTCAGCACAACATCAAGGGATATCTGTACCAATTGGCCCTATAACCCCAAACTTGATTAAAGAAAAGTGCTTTTCAAAACCCAAATCATAAATCTGGATGATTTTGCAGATTGTTGCTGCCAACTATGTGCACCTGTTGTCAAGTTTTGGGTGAAAGAATAAGACGATTTAGTCCCTGTTTTAATATTTTGTCATTTGAAGAATTAATTTATAAATTTTATGAGCTAAATAGGTTGAGGAAGAATCTTAGATTCATGTCAAATTTCCTTAAGAGATTATGGCTTCCAACTGTTTGACAAAATGCCTCAATGGTTGTAGATTGCATGCTTGCAAGTGCTTATCAAAAGGCCTCAATAGTTATAGATTGCATGCTTGCAAAGTGTTTTCCAAAAGGTCTCAATGGATGTAGCTTGTAGATTGCATGCTTGCAAAGTGTTTTTCAAAACTTCAATGGATGTAGTTTTTGTGCATATAATTGTTAGAGTAAATGTCCTACTTTCTATAGCTTTTATGTACTAAAATTTATGAATATATTATTTAATGGGTGTAGCTTCCTATGTCTGCAAGTTTTTGTATGAATGTGAAACTAAATTTAATAAATTGTTGGAGTGTGAATAGAGAATAGAATAGTTGTTACTTTTATTATCTAAAGCTTTCATTTTGAAAAGCATTGTTGTTGGAAACAATTTTACAGTCACTAATTACGTAGGATTTTGTGAAAATAAGCATAATAAGTTTCGTTTGAGATGCATGTATTCATGGGTGAAATATTATGTTTGAATGGCTATAGCAAACAAATAGTGTGCCCGATTTTGGCAAGTTCACTATTTTATTTGACACTTTTGAAGAATAATATGCTTAGAGAAATTTTCGGCGAAATCACATAGATACTCTTTTGTCGACGCGTTTCGAACCAACCAGTGTGGTTCATCGTTAGGACAAGTTGCAGAACCAATCCAGCATAGCTTCTTAAATAGTATGTGCAGAGACTCCAACGGCTATATTTCCAACGGCTAATTTTGACCTAATGATCCGAGTCAAACCAAAATATTCTAGATATATTTAATTACTATAATTCCCAGAAATTAGTTAAAATAGATAAATAAAATTATTTATTTGTTAATTTCAATCTCTAGGGTGTTAACCTGCCTTACATCCAAGGGACCACTGATAGGATTGCGAGGATTCTGAGGAAGTACGATGTGCCCGCCACTTTTAGACCTCTCAATACTATACGTGGCTCCCTCAGGTCTGTTAAGGATCCTATTGACCCTAAAGACATGAAGGGCGTCTATGTCATTCCATGTTCTTGTGGGACACCATATATTGGTGAGACGGGTCGCTCTATTAATCAAACGATTAGTGAGCATTCGGCTGACTTAAGGCATGGTAGGACCAAGTCCTCAGCCCTAGCTGAACATGCTGGGAAGACGATGCTTCATGTCTGTATTGAAGATGCTCAAGTCATTGCTAAAGTTGCGCAATTTCATCATCGCAAATTTAGAGAGGCCCTGGAGATTGAAAAAAGGCTGGTTAATATTAATAGGGATGATGGCTGGAAGATTAGTAGTTGCTGGGTCCCAGCCCTGTCTTCCTAGCCTCTGCATTCCCTTTTATTAGATCTTAAGGTTTCTTTTTCCCTCTCTGTAAGAGTTGTTTTCGGTGGTTGGTCCTTTTTTCCTATAGTATTAGTTTGGCTTAGTCCTATTATTATGCATTGTATGAGTTATTAATAGGTTATTATTAATTTCGAGCTAATAAATGTATTAACCTTGTTTCAATTATGTTATTATTGGGTCACTGAAAACATAATATTATAATTAAAATAATAATATTCATGAAATGGTTTTATTAAGATTTTTGTTTCCATAATTTCATTATATATGTATATAGATTTATTACTACTATACCTTTAGAATTGAAATAATAGTTATCAATAAATGATTTACCAAAATTATTATCCCAGGACATACCTTTACCTAATTTCGTATATATTTGGTTTATATATATATATATATAAATAATAAATAAATGAATAAATAAATAATTAATTAATTGTAACAACAGATTCACCTAATTACATAGGTATTTTAATAGTATTATTAGAATAGTATATTATTAAATAAATACAGATTATTAGATAAATATAAATTATTAACATATTCACCTAATTAAATGGGTAGTTTAATAGTATTATTAGAATAGTAATTTATTAAATGAATATAGATTATTGAATAAATATAAACTATTTAATTTAATTATAAAATTATGTCTTGATAGAAGATATAATTTAATGGACCTTAGATTTAATTATTATTAAAATATATATATATATGATGTACCAATAATATTAATTTAGTCTGAATTAATTCATTTTAATATATGTATATACATTTATTAATAAACAAAGACATTTAGTTAATTTAACAAATTATATAATTTACCTAATTTAACAAATTTCTATGAATAATAGTAATATAACAAGAAGATTATTTGTTTGACTGGGTATTTTATTAATATCATTGGAATAATAAATTATTAATAAATATTGATTATTTAATAAATATATATCTTGATAAAAGATATAATTGGTTAATTTAATGGACCATTAGATTTAATGATAAATATGATTATTATTAAATAAATATATATTGTACCAAGAATATTAATTTAGTGTAAATTAATTACATATATATACATGTATATTTAGTTAAATTAACAAATAAATAATTTTATTTATCTATTTTAACTAATTTCTAGGAATTATAGTAATTAAATATATCTAGAATATTTTGGTTTGACTCGGGTCATTAGGTCAAAATTAGCCGTTGGAAATATAGCCGTTGGAGTCTCTGCACATACTATTTAACAAGCTATGCTGGATTGGTTCTGCAACTTGTCCTGACGATGAACCACACTGGTTGGTTCGAAACGCGTCGACAAAAGAGTATCTATGTGATTTCGCCGAAAATTTCTCTAAACAATGTTATGGATCACAGAAGCCTAAATTCCTTAATAATATGCTTATGAATCTGTAACAGTGGTTTCTCTTGCTACAACATTCATTATACGAGTCTCATGCATGAAGTAATGCTATTGGGAATTTTTAATTGATGAATCAATAAAAATATCATATTTATTAGAAGAGACGGGTATTCCTCATTTAGTTATCTTGTTACAAGTAGGTTAATATTCATACCCTTATATGTGATAGAAGCATAATATTTTAGGCTCATGTGGCATGCTTTTATGGTTATGATGTCAAGAATCAATAAGTAGAACTTATTTAGCATAATCTAGGAGATCAAATAGATTAATCTAACTTAATGCTCACACATGGAATTATGGTGGAGTTTATTTCCATTCTTACTTAGAGCTCACATATAAGTATGAAAAGAGCACATGATTGTTTTAAACTTGAGGAGAAATGTGCTTTGGAATTGGTTTTAAGGAAAAACTATTTCCAACTTCTTATGTGATATTGTTATATTGTTATATTGTTATTATTGATGGTTGGTAAGGTGGGACCTTACAATAGAGTGCAACCTTGAGAGGTTGTCCTTGGACATCCCGAATGCCATGATAGATGATTTGCCTCTCCGCTACCATAGGCATATTGCAGGGCTTCCTCAACCTATTATCCATTTGTTACAACGAGTAGCACGTGTTATTTTATGCTACCATGATCATCATCACGTGTAGTCACTAGTTTGAGGGCTAGATTTTTTAATGATGTATTGACATGTTCAAAAAATAAAGGCCATGAGGCCTCATGTCTTTGGATGAAATTTTTGTAAAAGCCAGACTTTTTACAAACACTTATCTAATGAAATCTACTACTTCTATTTTAGTCTATCTTCTACAATATATGGATGAATATTGCATTTAATTTCTTTGTAGATGTTTTACGAATGTCAATTTAACACATAAATAACCAATGCATCAGTTAATGTGTTTAAATTTATCGGAATATGTTGATACTCAATATAATCAAACTCTCTTTCCAAGAGAGGAACTCGCAAAAACATTCTTAACATAGAAGCACTTCTAACTAAATAAACACCATTCAAATGTAATATTATGAGTTGCGAATATAACCTAATGATCAATCGACGAATGCCAAATGAAATGGAATCAAATAATAGCTCAATCACAACACTATATTCTGCAATATTATTCATTGTTTGACCAAGGCATATCCCATGAATATAAACTAACTCATCTATGGGTGAATAAATTACCTAGGCCATGGAAGAAAAATTCCGAGTACTACGACTAGCGCCATCAGTGAAGCCAATGTAAGTTTGAGGGAGTGTCGGCATCTGAAAATCAAGTGTAACACAAGATAAGCGGGATAAGTAGCAGAAAATCATAAAAAGATGCAAAAACTTGCCACGCGCAAACTATGGTACAATAATATATAAAATTTTCATTGTACAATCTAAGCATAATCTCTTTAGGTAAAGACCATTTTTGGGCTTTCCCAAAGGAATTCCATCATAATCAACTAGTTCATAGGCCCATTTCTCTATTGCACGTTTTACAACATAAGGGCCATGCCACATTGGCTCGAACTTAGCAACGACTAACTTATCGTGCTCTTGATCATAGAACAAGACTAAATCACCTTTTGAATATGAACGATGTTTGACATTTTTATCATATTGTGATTTAACTTGTTTCTTTTGGGCCTCGCTAGCTAATGAAACATCACGATGAGTCTCATGGAGAAGTGATAAGTACATGATATGTTCTTCTTTAGCAGAAGTGGCTAGTAATAATTCAATTTCCAGTTTCAAATACTGTATCTCACATTCAATCGGTAGAACTGTTTCCATGCCATAAACAAGATAGAAGTAAAACCTGTCGAAGTTTTTGTTGTGGTACGGTATGCCCACAAGGCTAGATAAAGCATTAGATGCCAATATCGTTTATGAGTCCCGATAATCTGTGTGATCATGGTGGTTAAGACCTTGTTAACGACTTCTACTTGGCTATTTTCTTACAGGTAATATGGAGTAGAATTGTCATGGCGCAAGCCTAGCTTCATGGTAAGATTAGTCATCATAAAGTTTTGAAAATGGCTACCACGGTCTGTGAAGATGGCTTGTGGAACTCTGAACCGAGCAATCACATGATTGAACATGAAAATTGATGTTGTTTCAACATCATCCTTATATGTGGGCATCGCCTCAGCCCATTTCATAAAATAATCTATAGCAAGGATAATGTACCCATGCCCTCGACCAAGTGAGGGTTACATATAAGGAAATTGATGCCCCATTTAGCGAAAGGACCAACAACAATGATTGGGTGAAGAGGAGATGGGTTTGTATGCATTTTTTGATCATAGATTTGAGAATTATGACATTTTCAGACTACAGTGATACAATCTTTAAACATAGAAGGCCAAAAATAGCCTGCACATAAGATATTTTGAGCAGTGCAAAACCTTGACATATGACTGCCACATGCTCCATAATGGCAGTCATTTAATTCCATTTTGGCTTCCTCATGAGTTAAAGATCGTCTAAATATGGAATCGACACCATGACGATAAAGTGTATCACCAACAATATTGTATTGTTGGGATTGATACTGGATACAACGATGATCAGTGTGACTCAGCTCTGGCCAAAATGTCTAGGTCTAAATATATATGACAATATCTCCATAATACGAATCTAAAGTACTAATAAGAAAGAGAGATTCGTTTGGAAGATAATCCTCTGCCACATTTTCCATCTAAGTATGGGGAAAGTCACATAATAATTCAACAAATATTAACGATTTCTTAGATTTGGATTTAATGAGTTCCAAATCGAATTCTTGTAGGATGACTATCCATTTGGAATAATTTCCCCCCAACAATTGTTTGGTAAGAATGTAAACCATGGGGTTGCAATCAGAAATCACAATAGTTTTGCGTAATAGAATGTAGTGACAGAAATGTTGGACAACTTGAATAGCTGCCAAGGCCAATTTCTCCAA
Organism: Pinus taeda; assembly: GCA_000404065.3. NCBI lineage: Eukaryota > Viridiplantae > Streptophyta > Pinopsida > Pinales > Pinaceae > Pinus > Pinus taeda. Next base: position 37,082 of record APFE031532618.1, read on the forward strand.
TGTGCATAGTTTTCTTTATTTTTTGTCAAATTACGACTTAAGTAATATATCACATGCTCTTTGTTCGATTCATCTTCCTGAACTAGAACCATGTGAATGGTGGTATCAGACACGGCTAGGTATAAAAAGTAGTATCGGTGATAATCGGGAGGATGCAATAACAATGTATGGGTCAATGCATATTTAAGTGCATCAAAAGCCTTTTAAGCCACTTCATCCCAATGAAATGAGAATCCATTTTTCAAAAGTTGAGTAAAACCTTTAGTCATCTTGGTGTAGTTTTGGATATATCAATGTAGAAAGTTTTCCTTCCCTTGCAAACTTTGGAGTTGGCGAAGATTGGAAGGAGGAGGCAGATTCAAAATAGTCTCAACCTTCAATAGATCGACATGAATGCCTTCCTTTGAAATGACAAATCCTAACAATCAACTAGATTTCACACAAAAGACAGACTTATGTGGATTCAAGCAAATATTGCAATGACGAAATTTGATAAAGATTACTCTCAAATGCTTTGGATGATCTTCCTGTCTCAGTGAATGAGTTGGCAAGTAATCGAGATAAGGTTGCACAATATGCTTGATATCATGAAATGTATAAGACAGCTCATTGAAAAGTTGCATCGACATTTTTCAAACCGAATGGGAGTTTTCGATAGGCAAAATTTCCCCATGGGAAGATGAATGTTGGCATCGAGGTAAGTCTTGATCTCGCACACAACAATGCTTGGACCGGTTCCTAGCATTTCCTCATAGGACCAGGCAAAAATGTCGTGGAATTCTTGAAATAGAGCTTTATATGTTTGAATCTCCTCAACTAAGCATGAAGGACCTACATGAGCATTTTTAACAATTCTTATTTTGACAGAGATATCTGTGGCAATTGTTGTAGATATATGACCCAAATTCCTTTCGGATTCAACTTGAAGAACTAAAATGGGTCATTCCAGACTATCTACAATCCTAGGCAAAAACATAGTTGAAAAATCATTCTCGATTTTAACAGGGTCCGGTAGAAAAGATGAATGATGATGGCAATCGTTCCATGGCATTTCATCCGAAGTCATGACCGCCATGATACTTTCATTAGTTGGAAACGTATAGTCGAAAGGATTAGGAAGTGAAACTGGTTCTAACCAAGGTAAAGGAGAATAATCATCATTGATCATATCCACTTGTTCAATTTCAAAAGATGATGGGTAAGAAAACGATTGAACTACCTGATAAGCCAATTCAAAAGGCCTAAAAGTGATCCATGAGGATCTCAAAGTACAAGCGGCCTTAAAAATAGCTCAAAATTCAAAGTCATCATATGGAAGAAAAACCAAAACCAGATCGAAGTGCTCGTCGACCTGACTCCAACAGTGTGAACGACACTCAAATCCGAGTTTGTATGGATGAGTTATGGCTGGTCAAAATTTTTGGTCAAAGCAGACAAGTGGCAGGCTTAAGGAGGAAACAAATTGACCAGGACCGGCGCCTAGAATCTGGCTCCCAAGAACGGGCGAATTTGTTGGGTGATTAATTTGTCTAAGAACCTTAATTTCGAAAAAGTTAAAAATGCATGGATGTTGTGTCAAAACAATATATAATAATATATATAATATATATATATTATATAATATTATATTATATTAATATATATATATATATATAGTATATATATAATATATATATATTATACTATATATATATATATATATATATATATATATATATATATATAGATATATGATATATATATTATATATATATATATATAGATAATAATAGGGGTGGCAGGATGCCACCCCCACAAATGTGTACCAACGGATACAACATAAAAAAAAGGGTGTGGTTGGTTGGGTGGGCCACCCCCGGCAGACCTGCCCATCAATTAAACAAACCATACTATATCTATATATACACACACACACCACCGGGGACCATCCACAAAACCGTTTCATGTGATTGCAAATCGTCCAATGGTTATACCAACTGCACCCATATTAAAAATGCAATCAAAACAATATGTGAAGGTATAGAGGTCTGCGAGGTTGGAACCCTCGACCTCCCTGCCACAAATCCTCCACCAAACCTCTCTGCCACGAGTGGTGGCTTTGTAAAGTTTTCCAACCTTCGACCATATAAACCCACCTTCTCGCATATGCTCAGGGGAGAACCAACATACTGGAGAGTGGACATGCGTAACCATAAGCTAGGCAGAGGTCGAAACCTTGGGGATATCAAAAGATTCCATGGGGTGCAGAAGGAGGCAATGTCAGAATTTAACGAGCTGATAGTTTTTTTTGCACATTTTCACGCTAGTAATTCAATGATGATGTCAATTTCAGTCGCTGGGCTTTCCATTATCAGGCCATCTTCTAGCTTGGAGGTATAAGGGTCCTTTTTGTAATTTTTCCTGTACTTGATCTCTTTGATGCCACTTAATAAAATCAGGCCTCCCCATTGTTTAGTAGGGCCTGCAGATGTAGCCCAAATTGGGTGAACTTCGTAATCAAATTCTTGTGTCTCAATCTCATGTTTGCTTATGTTTTTCCTCTTCATTTTATGTGATTTTAGTTTTCCTAGTTAACATGCTCTGTAATATGTAACTTTATGCATCTTTAAGAAAAGATATTAGATCAAGTTTGGTATCAGAGCAGGTATTTTTCGATGTGAATTGCATGAGTATATGCTAACCAGGAACAAGATCCCAAGAGGCGAAGGAAATCTTAAGTCCTTTGATCCTGAAACGAAGCGTGCACCACGAAGACATAACATGGCAGATAAGGAAGCTCGTTGGGAAGAAGAGTGAAATTATCGCAAGGTTTTCTACATCATGGTAGAGAAAGTTGACAAGCTATTTGCAGAGTATGAGAAGACAATCAAGTCTGAGAAGAAAGAGCCAGATGACCATGAATCGATAAATCATGGAGGCGGTGGAGAAGAGCCTCCTCCCTGTCCATATTCTAGTGAAAGTTCTTCTTCTTCTTCTTCTTCTCATCACTCTGATAGACATCATAGACATACATCTAAGAAGCCATTTTATAAGTTAGATATAAAGTTTGATTTTCCCATGTATAATGGAGAATGTAATGCAAAAAAACTTAACAAATAGATTAGAGAGATTGAGATTTATTATTGAATTCAGAAGATCGAGGAAGATGAGGCAAAGATCCAATTAGCATCTCTTCGGTTGAGTGGCACCACTCTCATTTGGTGGGAGAGAAAGTTGCAGAAAGGCAACAAAAAATTGGGTAACCAACTTCTTTCTTCTTGGTCAAATTTTGTTTATGCATTGAAAGATTAATTTTACCCTTTGGGTTATAAATAAAATGCATTAATAGAATGGAAATATTTAAGACAAGGAAAAGGTCAAAATGTGCAAAACTTCACTAAAGAATTTAGAAAACAAGCATTGAATTTGGGCATTCCACTAGATTCACTCGAGAGTGTAAAACTAAGTATATTGGTGCTTTACATAGTTACATAGGAAATTCATTGTTATTATTTGAGCCTACTACTATTGATGCGGCCAGTGTGAAGTTCATTCACCTTGAAAGTAGGGGCAAGAATGACAGAGATGATCAAGCCAAGAAATTGCCTTTCAAAACTCATAATGGAAAGTTCAAAGGGAAAGGCAAGGGAAAGGATAAGAAGACAACAACAACCAAGAAAGAGAAAGGAGAAAAGTCGTATTTCACTCATGGCAAGAAGGAAGGTCATGATGATGACCATTGTTGGAAATTTCATCCGGAAATGAAACCAAAGAGATTTGGTGGAAAGGGAAAGCAGAATATGGTGGCAACCACGTAGTAGGACCTTGGATCTGATTTTGGTGAATAAAAACAGTTGGCACACAAGGTACTCTTTCTCTTCATGCTAATTCTGAATCGCATGCAAGTACAATTTCTTCGAATGATCCTTTTACTAGTGAATGAAAGATAATTGAATAGTTCCACATTAAAGTCATTATAAAACATTCTAAAGTGGAAACCTTGTTTGATTCAGGTTCATAAGCAAACTTAATTTCAGAATCCTTGGTTAAAAAGTTAGGCATATATACCAAGCCTCATCTAAGACCATACCCGCTGGGTTGGGTGTGTGATAAAGAAAAATTACATGTAACCAAGCAGTGTAGAGGTAGATTTGTGATTTCTTCCAAACTAGTTGATGAGGTAGATCTTGATGTTGTACCTTTGGATATCTGTGGTATTGTATTGGGGAGCTTGTATCTGTATGACAGGAAAGCAATTTTCTTTCGACATGAGAACAAATACCACATCACAAAAGATGGGGTAGAATACATTGTCAGAGCTCATCATACCAAAGTTAGTGCTAGCCTTGTAAGTGCAGGTTAAATGAAGAGATTTGTGAATTCCAGCAAAGGGTGCATGCTCATGGTTGTGAGAGAAAAAGATGTAGAGACGTCTGATGCTTTCCAAGGTTGTGATATTGTTCATAAAAAGGAATTATGTGAAATTGTTTCTAACTATGATGAGTTGTTTTAGGAACCAAGAGGGTTTCCCCCAAAACAGGAAATCCAACATGAGATTCACGTGCAGCAAGATGCTCCTTTATCGAACATTGGTATGTACAGAATGTAGTCTATCGAGATGGAGGAGATAAAGAAATAGATGCAGGAATTACTGAACCAAGGGGTCATCAAACCAAATTCTTCTCCATGCGTCTCACCGATCGTGTTGGTGTCAAAGAAGGATGGCACATGGAGGATGTGCATATATTACAGAGCACTAAACAAAATAACGGTGAAAAATCGATACCCTCTCCCTCACATTGATGATTTGTTAGATCAGTTGAAAAATGCTATCTATTTCACAAAACTGGACTTGCACAGTGGTTATCACCAAGTCAAGATTGCAAAACAGGATGTATGGAACACTGCATTCAAGTCAAAATAAGGGTTGTTTGAATGGATGTTGATGCCATTCAAACTGTGCAATGTTGCAACCACATTCATGAGGGGGATGAATGATCTCTTTAGGCCTTTTCTTGATGAGTTTGTACTCATGTATCTGGATGATATTCTTATTTTTAGTAGGACATGGGATGAACATGTGTTTCATGCTAAGAAAGTGCTTGATGTTTTGAAAAGAGAAAAATTATATGTAAAATTGTCAAAATGTGAGTTTGGAAAAACCTCTTTGGTTTATTTAGGCCACATTGTCGGTGGTGGACAATTAAAAATAGATCCCTCTAAAGTTGATGTGATTGTAAAGTGGCCTAAACCAACCAATTTTACAAAGGTTCGTAGCTTTTTGAGTTCAATACAATATTGGAGGAGGTTCATTGCTAAACTCTTCTTTATTGAATCCCCCTTACACGCATTGATGAGTGTGAAGCAAACCTTCCAGTGGGGAGGAAAGTAGTAGAAAGCCTTTGATACATTGAAAGAGAATATCAACACCACACAAATTTTGGCCTTACCACCTTTTGAGATTGAGATAGATGTGAGTGGATACGCCATGGGAGTTGTATTGATGCAGGAACGAAAACTTGTATGTTACCATTTAGAGACATTCTCCCAAGTTGTTTGAACTATCCCACTTACGACAAGGAGTTGTATGCCTTGTTTCAAAGTGTGAAGAAGTGGAAACACTACTTGATCAGAAAGGAGACTACATCCATACAGATCACCAACCCTTGCAGTACCTTCAATCACAGACCAAGCTTCAACAAGAACATCATTTCATATGGATGAGATTCCTCCAACAGTTTCATCTGGTAATAGAATAGAATAAGGGCACTAACAAAAAAGAGGCATATATTCTTTCTTGCCCTCCTATTTCTTCATCTATAGTTTTGCAAAATGCTTCTTTATCTTTTGAAAGTTATGTTGAATAGTATGTTGATGATGATGATTTGAAGGAGATTTATGCAAAACTTATTCATGGACCACAGGTGGACAATTATTACTTGCAGGGAAAATTTTTGTACCACATTGGAAAACTATGTATACCTGCGGATGAAAGGGTACATGTAATCAGAGAGGCTCATACCTCTCTTGTGTTAGGTCATTTTGGTGTCGAAAAAAATTTATGTCATTTATATAGGTTTTGTTTTTGGCCTCACATGAAAAATATTGTAACTCTATATGTAAAGGGATGTGTGTTGTGTTCAATTAACATTCCCACTAATAGAAAATTGGGGCTCTACACACCACTCCCTATTCTGAGTCGTCCATGGGAAAATGTGTTAATGGATTTTGTAGGCAGTTTTCCTTTGTCTAGGAGAGTTCATGACTATTTGTATGTCATTTTGGATCGATTGAGAAAAATGTGTGTATTAATGCCTTGTAAAAAGCAAGTCACCGTAGATCAGACTGCTCATCTCTTCTTCCAATTTGCATGGGTCCACTTTGGGCTACCAACATCCATTGGGTCTGATTGAGACTCTCGCTTTCTTGGAGAGTTTTGGACGAGTTTGTGGAGAATGATGCACACCAAGTTGAAGAGGAGCACAAAATTTCATCCACAGACTGACAGACATACAAAGGTCATCAACCATACAATGATACACTTACTCTGAGGCTATTGTGGAAAACACGCCAAGTTATGGGGTGAACAACTTCCCTATGTGCAACATGGATACAAATGAGTAGTGCATTCATCCACACAAAGCTTACCGTTCGAAACATGCTTTATTTATCTACCAAGGGATACCTTAAACATGGTCTTTGGGAGAAATGAAGATTCTAGTGGGCGAAATGATAGGGTCAAAGCACGAAAGTTAATCCAGTGGATACAGGTGATTCACCGGTAGTGCATGAGCAGTTGGAAAAGAGTTGAGCTCGATATGAATCTCGACATGACAAACACTGAGTCGACCACTAAATTCAGGTTGGGGAAAAAGAGTGGCTCCACATCAGCAAGGACAAAATGAAGGGAGAAGTAAATAAGTTGCGACCAATCCAATATGGCCCATTCACCATATTGGAGAAGATTCGAGACAATGCTTTTCGTCTTGATTTTCTAGCATACATGCAGATGTACTCAGTGGTGAACGTTGAAAATCTGAACATTTATGAGCCTCCATTGATCATGGACACCGAAGAGGTTGGACAGATTCCTACAGTTGACAAGTTTTCACTAGAATATCTAGACAAGCTACCAGAATATATCATGCTCAATAGGAGGACCAAGACTTCATGACGGGGAGACGTGGATTATCTTCGTGTTGACTTCAAAGGAATGCATCCAAGAAAAGCATGATCGATGGTAAAGGAGAAAGTGAGGGAACATTTCCCTCACTTTCCAATTGACTAATATGGCTTTTGGCGGTCCAAAAGATCCTAAGTTGGGAGGAATGATCCAAGAGGATCTCAAAGTACAAGTGGCCTTAAAATAGCTCAACACTCAAAGTCATTAGATGGCAACAAAACTAGAACTAGATTGAAGTGCTCGCCATTTTGACTCCAATAGTGTGAACGACACTCAAATCTGAGTTCGTTTGGATGAGTTATGGTTGGTCAAAGTGGACAAGTGGCAAGCTTAAGGAGGCAACAAATTGACCAGGACCGGCGCCTACAATCCGGTTCTTAAGAATGAGCAAATTTTTTGGGTGATTAATTTGTATAAGAACCCTTAATTTCAACAAAGTTAAAAATGCACAGGTGTTGTATCCAAACAAAAAATATATATAATAATAGAGGTGGTGGGATGCCACCCCCGCCACCCCCGCAAATGGGTACCAATGGATATAACATAAAAAAAGGGTGTGGTTGGTTAGGCGGGCCACCCTTGATAGACCCACCCACTGGTCAAACAAACCATGCTATATATACTGGCAGGAACCATCCACGAAAATGTTTCATGTGATTACAAATAGCCCAACAGTTATACCAACAGCACCCGTATTAAACATGCAATAAAAACAATATGCCAAGGTAGGGGGGTTGGCGAGGTTGGAACCCCCGACCTCCCCGCCACAAATCCTCTGCCAAACTACTCCGCCATGGGTGGCGGCTTTGTAAACTTTTCCACCCTTCGACCATATAAACCCACCTTCTCGCAGATGCTCAGGGGATAACCAATGAACTAGAGAGCGGACAGGCAGAACCACGAGCCAAGAAGAGGTTGAAACCTTGCCCAAGGGAATATTGAGGGTATAAAAAGATTCCTTGTGGTGCAAAAGGAGGCAGTGTCAAAATTTGACGAATTGATGGTCATTTTTGGACGTTTTCGCTCAAGGAATTCAGTGGTGATGTCAGTTTCAACAACTGGGCTCTCCATTTTTAGGTCATCTTCCAGCTTGGAGGTATAAGGGTCTTTTTTGTAATTTTTCTTGTACTTAATCTATTTGATGCCACTTAATAAAAGAAGACCTCCCCACTACTGAGAAGGGCCCGAAAATGTAGTCCACATTGGGTGAACTTTGTAATCAAATTATTGTGTCTTGATCTCATGTTTGCTTATGTTTTTCCTCTTTATTTTCTATGATTTTAGTTTTCCTGGTTAACATGCTTTGTAATATGTAATTCTTTACGCATATTTAAGAAAAATATCTTGGATCACAAAGGCATCTTATTGCCATAGGAGGCTAATTCAGACTCTAAAGGCACTATCCAAGGATCAGATGATTCCCTAGTGCTTAATGTAATCATGTTAACCTCAAAAAAATTAGAAGGAAATTTAGGTGGAGGGAGTGCAAAGGTTCCCATCAGTTATGAGTCTTTGAGAAAACCAACACCAACATCCTCATAAAGAGCATTCTTTTTACTGACAAATGGTATGCTACCCGTAGAGTTAGGGTCTGAATTATAGTAAGACAACTTGTCTACTTTGACAATCTTCCCTTTGTGAGGAAATTATATCATTAAAAAAAGGTATGAGACCACTACTGACATAGCGTAGGTCCAAATTTGACCAAGCAAAATGTTATAATCGAGTTGAGCATCAACAACCTCAACTTTGATCGTGACCGTTTTACCCTCTGGTTCTATGGGTAGATCGTTAAGGATTCCATAAGGATGAAAACCTCTTCAATCAAAGGCTTTCAGAGTGGTAGGTGACAGATTTATGGTTGGAGAACCTAAATCTTTCTAACACATAATCAACATAATACACATAGAAGCTCCTTCGTCAACAATTATGCGAAACACTCATATGGTCTTAACAAAAACTAGAATTCCGAACGCCATTTAATGAGGGAGTCTCGGGATATGATTCTCAAGATTAAAGATAATTAGATTAGAATCCTAAGAATCAATAGATCCTATGTGCCGAGCATGTTTGCAGCACTTCCAAAGCTGACATTGCAGAATGAGACATAGCCAAGTCTTCAACAATGTTATAATTCTATGCAACTCTAGCATGTGGGTTGAAAGCTGATTTTTGAAGAATACCTTTGGAAGGTGGTTGAAACATCATGTCAGGGTTCAGTTTCTCGATCTGTAATGGTTCAGAACGAGGTGGAGGAATCGAACCAGAAAGTTGACCAATTGAACTAGTCTCATTTGCATTATTAACATGGCCCTTAGATCAATATTTTGATCTCGTATCTACCATAACTTGTTGTGAAGACATCATCATGATATCTTGTGATATGGAAGAGGAATATGTGTTATGAGAAACCATTTTGTTATCTTGAGAAGGAAATGGATCCTTCAAAATAACGAGAGTTGGAGAACCTTTGATGAATTTGGAAACCTCGGTCTAATGTGGGCATTCCTTCATATAATGATCCTCATTGTAAATAAGGCAAGGATAGCAAGGTTTACGTTTCTCATCACTAGATTCAGTTTTAACAGGTTTCTCTTTTGAAGAATAATTTTGTTTCGATTTACCTTTCCCTCTTTTTTACCTCCATTCAATTTGGACTCGTCAGTAGATGATTCCACGACATTAATTTCGGAAAGAACTTCTAGAGAAAGGCTTTCAGACGGTGAATGTAGTATGGCCAAAGTATGAGTATTTCTAGAAATTTTCTTTTTCCCCTTAGACTATTACCATAAAAAACAATAGATGATGTAGGAGAAGTAACTATTGGATCAGTTGTAGCATGCGATAAATTTAGAATTTTCTCATACAAGGTTCCAGATTGAGTGTAGACTAAGTCTAAATACTGGGAACGAGCAATTAACTGATCTTCCCTGACAACACCTCCCTTAGAAACATCCTCAGTAATAATAGGAAGAAGTGACTTCGTAAACCATTCAACTAAAATCTGATATGGAATAAAGACTTTGACTAATCGACATCTACGTCTCCATTCATGGATATGATTGAAATGTGAGTCGATTTTGATTGTTTTAAAGAAGTCAATAATTCGGTAGTAGTATCATAATGAATTCGATAACTGAAAGTGGGTTAAAAACATTGTTGTAAGGGAGTTAAAGTTATGGAAAGAGGCACAAGGTATCTCAATGTACCATTTGGATTCAGAACCAATTAAAGTTCATTGGAGAAGGCAAAGACAGATAGAATCATCAATGAAAGAATTCGATGCACACCAAAGATGATATGTCATCACATGGTTGGATGGGTCTTCTCTTAATTTTCCTTCAAATTTGGGTATGTCACTTGGTAACTTGGTAGGAATCGCCGACCAATAAGGATAATAATAAATATGATTATTCGTTAACCAAGATAAATCAGGTAAATATAGGGTTGAAATAAATGGTAACTACAGTTAGGGTCTTGCAGTAAAGTTTGATAACCTTGCAGGTTGAGACCAACCCCTGGAGGAGGATATCCATGATATCCTGGAAAAGCCTATGCTGTTGGAATTGGAATTCCACCGGGGTAACTAGGGTGAGCCATACTAGGTTGAGGTTGAACAGGGACTTGATAAGTATGAATGAGGTATGGTTGACTCTGGAAAGGTTGAGCTTGACCCATTTGACCTAAGTAGTATTTCCCTTTTACAGGTTGAGCTTGCAAAGGTTGACCTTGAACAAATTGACTTTGAACATGTTGAATTTGAATAAATTGACCTCGAAAAGGTGGGTTTTGGAAAGTTTGACCTTGAAAAGGTGGAATTTGAAAAACTTTTCCTTGAAAAGGTGGAACTTGATAAGCTTAACCTTGAAAAGGTGGGTTTTGGAAAGCTTTAACTATAAAAGGTGTTTGCATTGTTCCTATAGTGGGATGTTTGATAGGAATTTGTGGTATAGATTGGACTGTAGGGCTGGTTTGATAAGTAGAAACCTAAGGGATTGCATGAGTAGTTTAAGGAACATATATTTAAGGGGTAACTGGAACGGTCATTTGTGATACTCCCGAGATAGGTGTATTAGGGGAACTTGGAACCGACTGCGAAACAAGTGTTTTAGGTATACTCTGAATAGATTACTAAACAAGTTTGTGAGGAATATGTTGTCCAATAGGCTGGATAAGTTGATAAAGTGGCACCTGTGGAGAAACTAGAGCAAACTGTTGAGTAAAAAAAAGATTTCAAATAGTGTTTATCCTAGGGTAAGGAGTACGAAGCAAATGTTGAGTTATGACAGGTTGACCCTGACCGGGCTGAGGTATCTAACCATAGATTCTGGTAAAAGGTTGACCCCCAACAATAGGAAAAGAACCAACAATAGGTTGTCCTCCATGTGTAGGATAAGGTGGTTTCCCCCCAGGTGGGTAATAAATACCAGTTGGGGTCACTTAAGGGTTACTAGAGTTACCAGAGACCATGTCAATTGGTTGGTCTGATGCCATAGGAAATTTAGGCATGGATGTCATGCTATGAAAATTAGACGTAGATAAACTAGATGACCAAGTAGAAAGTTGAGGAGAAGAAGCAGCTCCTGAAAAAGTCCCAGTAAGTGACTGGTATCTAGGAGGAACTGGTGGACCACCATACAATAGTGATTTCGGGGAGTTGGTAAACATGGATGAATCAATGGGTTGGATCCCAATAGGAATCTCCGAGATAGTTCTCTCTAGTGAATAAAAAGGAATGGGTGGCAGTGATAAATTATGATTTAAAAAGGCTAAAGTGGTAGAATACGAAGGGTTAGGTCGGAAAGAAGAGAAAGGGACTCTTGGGTCAAAAAATTCACTACCGGTAAATGGAGAAGGAGGTGTTTCTGCCTCTTCATTTATAGTAATATCTTTAATGCTAATTAACCCAGGAGGTAATTCAGTCGTAATTATCAGCTTCCTTCAAGGTGAAGGTGGCTCAGGAGTAGGAGCTAAAGCAACCAAAGGTGATTCATGTTGAGAAACTTCATATTCATGTTGTTTTATTTATGGTTCAGCTAGTTAAGTGTCTGAAACTTCACCCGTATAAGATTTAGGTTGAACTACTTCGGTAACATTTGGGCCTAAATTAACTAGGCCTGATTCTACTTCTTGTGCTGGATTCATTTCAGTTTCTACTGTCTCATATTGTAAAATTGTTGATATTTCAGGTTCCTCTGAGGTTTTAGATCCTGTTGACTTTGACCTTTCAATTTTTATCTTTTCCAATTGACTAGGTGTGTATTTAGGTAGTTTACCTTGCATTCTACGTGATTGACTTGGTGATTCTTCCATGATGAAAATTTATCACAAAATCAAATAATTAACGAGTTTAGACTTCTATGATCCATAACATGATTATGAGAATAATTTCGGCAAAATCACATAGAGAATAATTTGTCGACGCGTTTCAAAACAACTAGTGTGGTTCATCGTCAGGACAAGTTGAGGAACAAATCAGAGTGATGAGTTAAATAGGGAATGCAGGTCCTTCCAACAACTATATTTGACTGGGAAATGGTTAAAAAGATTCTTAACGACTAGATTTGACCCCGAGCCCAAGTGGGAAGGGTCAAGGTTCGTTAAATAAATTATTCAAATAATATTATAATTCATATAATATGTTCTAATCCTATGGAATGATAATATACCAATAATTAAAGTCCTTAAACATAGGGTATATCATAGTTTAATTTTATATTATTATTCCAATTATTAACTTCTCAATTAAATATTATTATTATTATTAATCTTAATAAAAGTCGAGGGCAATTTTTTTTTTTTTTGAACTTTAAATTAATATTATTAATAATATTAGCCTAGGGTAAATTTACTAATTAATAATGTAAGAAATTTTATTAAAGGAATAATATTACTATTGTTACTATTTTTATGATAATAGTTATAGTAAAATGATATCATTATTACCCTCAAATAGATATTATAACCATTATTAATCTTAATAACATTATTCTAGTAAAAATTCCACTATTACTAAATAATAGTAATATTATTATTACTAACTTAATAAAATTGATAATATTGGTCTAGGGTAAATAATTAATTATTACTAATTAATAAAGTGACTAACATTATTAAAAGAATGATATTATTATTACTAAACTATTGTTACCAAATGAAAATAACGGAAAGCAAACAAACAAAGAGGGGCAAGGCAAGCGAAGAAGAGGCTAAGACACAAGGGCTAGGATTGAACAACTACTAATCTTCCAACCCTCATCCCTATTGAGATTAATAGGTCTTTTCTCGAAACCAAATAATATTCACAATGCAATCCTAAGGTCTCTAAAAATTAAAAACAAACAATTAACACACGCTAAAAAATCTAAGGGTTCAAACCATGCAAACAAACTTTTCATGGTGAGCTCACTAGTTGGTGATGAAATCCAACATTGCAGAGATCAAAGTAAAAATTGGCTATAGATAGAGTGGGTGGAACCAATTACCCTGACAACTTGCCTAATTTACACGATCTGGTGCAAGTAAACTTCATTTATGCCATCTCGAATGAAGTCTACCCTCCAAAAATTTCCAAGTGAGTCTAGCCAAAGTTTGTTCCAGGTACAACATAGACTTCCCCTCCGTTGTCACCTCAAGTTAAAGCCCTAAGAATATGGTCACTAAGGTTAGCACTTAAAACAATTCAACCTTGGGGGGCAGTCGCAGATCAGACGTACACTCAAGGGCATAGTAAATCTCAATCCCCTTGAAAGTTCCTCAACATGGTTAAACTGAGTTTTACTTTCAAGTGACTCCCAAGTACCTTTCGGCACCTTTTTTAGTACGTGTAAATCTCTTTACTATAGCAAATGAAGTGGGTTTGATCACTTCATCAGGTCTGATATGATCTCGTGATTGACTCTTTTGTAAGGGGATCTTCCCAGAGAAAAATTGCAGTAAATGATTTTTCCTCCCTATCACAAGATTTTATTGTTTGTTTGTAGCTTTGGAAAGTTTACTCACTTCCCTATTCCAAAGCCCTACAACTTGATATACTGTAGGCAGAAGAAAGCTCTAGAATAAAAAAAATTCTAGTTTGATTTTATTAGCATTGATTTTAGGAGCTCTCATTTACTCAAAGGTGATGGATGTGAAACTGATGAAATTATGACTTGACGCAAATCCTAATGTTGTCGAAAATGAAAATGTAATCTTTTCGTTTCAATGAAAAATCATCTGAAGTAAGGAGAGAGTCTTTCACTTTTTCAACTGAAATATAAACAAAACTCTAACTCTCACTACATTCCTTTTCCTAAAATGCAGCTATCCAATTTCAAATTACCCAAATATTGACAAATAACTTCAAATTTCACTTTGCTCATTAATACAAAAAACAAGAAATTTATTTTTTCATATAATCACTCAGAAATTCGAAAAATGCAACAAGAAACCAATAATCATTAAATGTGAATTTTCCCTAATCGAATGCTATGAATTTACTTGCAGTAAAAAATACAGTTCATGAACACTTCAACAATACAAAGAAAAATAATTTTTCATTTCAGAATAAGCATAAGAAGTATTTTCATAAACAATACCTAATCTTTTAAATCATTCACTTTGACACTCAAAATAAACTTTTTCAAAATACCAAACTGGACTCAAAGCCTGATCTAATTGACAGAAGAAAGATGGGCACTCAACACAACATGACCAACAAATATATCCTTTGATAGATCGATCATTCATTATACGAGACTCTACCATAATTTGTAAAAACAAGACAACCACAAGAAAATATCAATAAAACACTTAGCTAGACTGACAAACACTCACAAGAGGTTCAAACAAGTGTAAAACAATAGGAAAAAACAAAAAAATTGGATCTAAAGGGAAATTTGCATTGTTCCTAAAGTCTAAGTGCCCACAGCGGTAAATTTAGAAAAAATAAAAAATAAATCAAATCTGGCCCAAAATCTAAATTTCTGAAATTTTCAGACACTCAAGGAAGGCTTGTGCAGCAGGTTGAAAATGTCAAGCAAGGAAAAGTAATGGAGACTGAGACAAATCCCCAGTATGGTCACCAATTTGTTATGTGGACTTATCCCACTTGCGGACAAGAGAGATCTCCCTAGAGCCTAGTAACAAAAAAACAAGAACTGCTACCTTTCTCTAGACTATGATTGACTAAAAGAAAATACAATTATAGAGGCCTCTTACCGATTAAATGAAATGATTGATGAAGTCCCCTTCAAAGATTTCGACAATTCGCTCCTCGATGCTTTAGAGATCCTCTCCCCACGACTTCTCCATAATGTCCTAAAAGAGATATGCATAGACAGAGACAAATAAGAGATCAAAGCATCCAACATATAACCAAAGAGATAAATGGACTAATTAACTAATTATATATCATAAAATGATCAATATGCAATCACAATCTATGTAGGTGATCAAGGAATCCTATAAATTAGATCAACAAAGATGTAATTGAGAAAGAATAATTGCCTTTATATTAATGAAATGGAGAAAATCCTTACAACCATGTAGCCTTGATGTTGCAAGTCCCTTCTATAATCGCCAACCCTTTCCTTTGCATGAATGCCTTTCAACCTTATTCCAACAACATAAACATAATTCCAACAATCATCTCCCTATCCTTAGACCTGTAGTATCTTTATAGGCCAAGAATGGGAAGTTTTGGATCCATTCTCCAAGGGATGAGATCCAATAATAGTGGGACAAGTATTCGACAAAGGAAGGGGAGTTTCTCCATGATGGGAGGGATCAAGGCTGAATAGACACACATTCAAAGCTTGTTGGTTGGGATATATGCTACCAATAATGCTTCTAGAATTTACCTTTTATTTTTACGTTCATTGAGTCATGTTCGCAGGTCATAGTGTAAGATAGTGCATACTTATGCACATCTTTTAATGGTATTTTCTGCATATGCGCAGAAATTAACTACAGAACTGCGGATGTAGCTAAAAATAGGGTTTTTGTACCATGGGATCCAAGAATTCCACTTTATTTGGGATGATTTAGATCCTAACTTTGCAGGGGAATGCTCTTGGGACACATTTGTGGATAGCGAAAGATTCAAACCGATGGTCGTTTGCCTAATGCAACAAAATGGTGTGTAACATGAAAAGATGGAAAGGAATCGATATTTGATCAAGGGAATTCACATTCCTAAATGGATCTATACCCGACACATGAGAAAGACACCATTCACACCCATTTGAGCCATCATGAACAACGGGGTAAGCATAAACTCTATGACAAAATGCTGGTGTGAAACACTCACGAAAACCTTGGCTATCATTCTCTCCCCCAATGGTTCAGTAGGTCTTAGTTAACAAAAAAAAATATATTATTATCTATTTTCGAAATAATGTACCTCATTTATCATGGCTTCCTCTTTCTTCTCCACTAGTTCTATCAATTTCTGCTTCCTCTTCAATTGATTAGCCAAGGCTACTAGATGAGATCTATCCAACTCTGCCTTTGTAACTTCTTCTTTGGTTATACAGTTAAGATAGTTTATAATTGTTCCAACTTTGGTTGGAGTTTCCCCAATGGAACTCTTGAGGGCATTCATTTCTCTATGAGCTAGCCTGACAACTTCTATCTTTTCTTGGATCAGTTCCAGGTGCCCCCAATGCTTTTGTAGCTTCATGATTTTTTCCTAAATATTCCTTCTAGTAGATTTCAAAGCTGATTTGCTAGTGTGTTTTCTTCTCTGGAACATCTAACTCAACCTCAAACTTTTGACCATGCTCCTAGGCTTGATACATTTCTATTTTGGTCCCTTTGAGTTCCTTTTCTTTAGCCTTCAATTATTCATCTTAAGTTGTCATTAAGGCTTGCAACTTATTCACATCTTTAGACACTGTCAGAGATTCTACCTATCGTATTAATATGTCAAGAACATGTTGAGACTACATAGTCTCGTTTGTCTTCTCTTTTAGCCCTTGGATATACATCTCCAACAGTGTGATACGATCTTGATATTCTTTGTTCTTTGTGAGGGCCTGATGTAGTTTTACTTTTAATTCTTGACTCTCATTTTCTATTACTGCTAGCTCTATAGTTTGTATAGGGTGCGTGTCTGGGATTTTATGTTGATTTATCATTGAGGCAACTTACGTGTTATTTTCTTCAAACAACTCCGTATATTTCTGAAAATATTTAGGATATGTGGTCAAATGTATTTTATCTTCCACGTGTTTTATCTTTATCATGTTTTCCCGACCAACCATCTTCTAGTATTTTAGTTGAGCACTAGCCTTGGTATACATATCTTGCAACTTCTTGGTTGTTACATTGGTGTAGTGCATTTTCCTATGCACCAAGTGTGTCACTTGTAGGTTCAAGTCCATGATGTTGGTATATGGGATATTGTCTACATGTAAAGACACCTTATGTACTTGGTAATCTGACATAAACATTGTGTTCCCTACTTTGGATTACAGCACCACCACCTTGAAAATTCCCTTCTCATAATAAACAACACTCTTGAGTTGTGTGCAAGGGAGTGATTAATTTTCTGCTATCCTAATGTCCTTTTTCCTTCCCTTAGAGATTTGTTTGGAAATCTTTGTGAACTTCTCTACAATTGACATGTGTTTAGGCTTGGACACCTCTCTTGGTTTTTTTACCTCTAATTCTAACATGGCGGAAGGCCACATTTTCACTGTAAACACTTGCTTCAAGAGGGTGGCCAGGTGGCTATTATATAAAATTAGAGTTTGGGGCTCTATCTCTTCATCATCTTCAACGTCTTCATCTCCAAGCACCTTACCTGTCTTGAATTTCTTTGAGCCCGACTCTTCTCCTCCATCCACCTCCATGGGCTTAGAAGTGCCATGCTTCTGCCTAGAGAGATGAGAAAACTCTAACTTATGCAAATGTAGAATGGCATTGACCTCTTCCTAGGTAACCTTGTTCACAAATTCATGTACCATAAGATTTAGATGATGCTTATGAGTTTCTCGATCCTTATCCTTTCTCAACTCATAGATAATATTGTGTGGATCATATCTCCATGCTACAACTTTTAGGAAGTTGAAACTTTCTAATATCTTCTCCACGATCTCTAGAGCATTCCTTGAATTCACACAAAAAGGTCCCTCATGTCGAGAAAAATATAATGTAATTGTTGCTTTCTTTGAGACAAACTGCACCTTGTAACTGACCAATTTATGTCAGATGTATTCCAAAGAAAATATGTGAGATGTGAGGAATGCATGCAATTGATACAACTGTCCTTCAAAACCATATAATTTGATGACCATGTAGTCCTTGAAAATGTACTAGTCACCGACTCAGGGATATGGGGTGAACTACAACGTCTCCCTAAGGAAGGGAGGGACTCTAGGCATAGGTTGACCATGTAGAAGGGTGTATACAAGTGACATGAAGGAAGATATGTAATCGAGGAGGCCTTGGTTACCTTCCATCTTACAGACCATCGGTAACCACTCATAAGCTAGTAATATGGATTTATGTTCATTGACCATCCCGGGCTTAAGATGCTCAAGGTAGGGATATTGTTGATGAATGAACAAGTGGAATAAATAGGTTTGGTAACGAAAGGATTTCCCTTCCTCGAACTCCATCACATGGGAATGTATTTCATCCGATAAGAGCTGAGGAAAACCAAATTGGGTATAGGCTTTGGTAGATGGGTGATTCAAGGATACTAAGAGAGCCAAGATGGCTTTAGTTACAAAGATATCAATATCAAGACCCAAGACTTGGGAAATCACGGAGAAAGATACTACTGATGTAGGTTCAAAATTTGAGATATGATAAGGAGGTTGACCAAAAGGAGGCACCATTCCCTTTTGGAGACAACTATTAATCGCTTGTTGCTAGACATCTGGTGCTAGGATAGTCCACTTCTCTTCGATCTTTTCTTTATTTAATCGTTATAACTCGGTCCTATTGGGAAATAACAACATGGACGAAATTACTTCTGTAGTCACTCTAATTATTTCTTTGTCGTCTTAGGATGGTGCAATTATCCTTTTTTGGGTAGGTATATTTCGGCCCACTAGGCCACCATTTTTGAGAAATGGAAAACCTGTGGAAGAATGACAAAGACTAGACTAGATGCGTGCATGTTATTGTCATCTTTTAGCACTTCACTGGTGTTTAGCACTACCTGAATAGAAACCTTCATATCATGTGTGGTTAATATTGGATCTCCAACATTTGCATGTTCGTCGATAAGGTCGGTTTCTTTGGCCTTTCCTTTGGTCTGAACATTAGCATAACTCTTAGTTGACGAAGATGCCATTGGAAAAGGGTGAATTTGCTGGAAACAACTTACTGACTGGAAGGAGATGATAGGGAAAAATGTAAGACTCTTAGGTGATTTAAGAACCTAGTAAGGATGCGCGACGTGGCAAAACCAGTTTGGCCAAAAATAGAAGGGGGGTATCTTTCAAAATTTATGAAGTCAAAGGAAACAATGTGCACAGGAAGGTGGGATTGGGGTTTTGCAGACAAATTTTGAGCTCAAGTCGTAAGGATTTCAACAGGAATCTATTCATCACCTCCCTTACGACAAATTTAGCTTTTGGGCCGGATTTACTTATGAGTAATCAGGATTTATTGGTCGAACAAGGTTTCTTGAGGTGTGCACAGGTTTTAGCTCTAAATTCCAAGTTTCAAAGCTTTTACCACATAAATGGTTTGCAAAAGACTGATATTGCAGTGGAAATAGGAATGGCGATTTAAATTCTTCAATTCATGCTCGAATATTCACGGAATTGAGCCAAGTTTTTAGGTGGGTGCACAGATATAATAGTGAGACAACTCGAGAAAAATGACAAAATATTGGGATTACTCGGCTTTTATATATAAAAATATGTTGACTTGGACACGTGGAAACTTATGATTGGGAGGAGACTAGATGACGTCGTCAGGATGTGGGGCCTGCTTGGTGGAGGGTTGACTATGTATCGCAACTAGGCAGATGTGGCAGGGCGTGTGGCAACATGATAGGCGTAGTTGTTGGACGTGGGGAACCCACGTGGAGAGGCCAGATGTCAGCATTTCGCAAGGTCAGAGGGGCAACATTCGAAATTTGTAGAGTGGTGTGGAGTGCACAAAGAGGCGACATGTAGCACCCACCGCAACCCACCATCACGTTATCGATTGCGCAACTCTACGGCATAGATTTCCCACAACTGTTGGATGAAATGTCCCTGCCGCCGTTGGATCTGTTGGTGTGCAAGTTGGTCAAGAGAAACATTGACGTCATGTTGACGTGCACAAGAGGTGGGGTCGGACACGTGAAGGTTGATTGGACAAGCCAAGAAGATGCGTGACAAATGATTGGACTGCATGCGGGGTGGAGGTGGTAAGTGGGCTGCCTACGTGGATGGCCATGTGGTGGCATTTCGCATAGTCGAACCCTTGACATTTGAAAAATTTGGAGGTATGCAGAGAGCCCAAGAGAGCAACGTGTGGCTCCTCCGCATCGCCCCACCGATGTTATTTCTAGTGCACCTTTACGGCACAGAGATATATACGTCGTCAAATGATTGAGCCTCCCAACCATTGGATCCATCGGTGTGCAGGTTCAAATGTAGGTACCTTTGGTGCTCATGGCGTGGCACGTCAGCGCTATGCGCCGGTGGTGTTGCGCCCATTGACGATGGAGCCTACCCGGTTATCTCTCATGCATTTTCTCTTTTGACTTGAGATGGGCAAGAGGTATGAACCTTGCACCTTTAGGCTGAGTTTTGCACACAGGTGTTACATTGTGACACCAACAAGCTATAACACCTACTAGCGGTGAGTGGTGGGCATTGAACAAGGTTCTGCAGTGAAACCATGGTCAATTCAATCAACACCACCGACATGCTCATCAACATAGGTTGAAAACATCAAATATCTCGGTGGTGAGTGATGGATAGAGTTGAAAACATCAAATATCTCGGTGGTGAGTGATGGATAGAGTTCCGACACTCGATATTCCACTCCATTCCCACTCTATACTCCTTCGCTCATTTGGTAGCACTTCCATGTTAAGTTTGGTTTGTGGTTAATCCAATCCTATGACATTGCATTAGTATTTCACCTTCTTGGACTACTGTATCTATGGATCCATTCCACTTTTTTTATTTGAGGGAGATCCAGCTTTTTTATTTGAGGGAGATCCAGCTTGGCGCCCATCCACCCCTAAATCTCGGTACATTAGATCCAACCAAGTTTCAAGGAAATCCAATGTCGTTCTCATCTAGGCCTTCAATAATGGAAGCACCCTTGTCCATGTCTCGATCAAGAACCAAGAGAAAGGCATGGCCTCTAAGACCAAGTCAACCAAATTCATTACTTTCTAGGATATCTTTACAATCATGAGTATAATAGTGGGCCTTATAACTCTAGCATTCAACACATGCATAAACACTCAAAGTTTTACACCATGCACAACACTACAGAAAATCTTGTAGATTCACAAGCTTATGCAATGTACTAAAGCAAAAGACAAGAATATACTTCTACTTTTTACAGCGGAAGCTTATAAAGATCGATGAAAACAATAATAGTAAAGAGGAAGACAAATCAATGGCACACAACACAATAAGTTTTCTCACGGAAAGCCACACCTCAAGACCCCTACTATCTATATTGCATTAATCAGAAATCCAAGATGATAATACAATGCTTGTTCTTACATAGAAAAATCTCAGCACTCAGTATGATCAATCTCCCAACTCACAAGCAAGCTCAAGCCAAACTTTAGCCGCTTCTGCTGCTCTCCAAGCCCCTATTTCCTTGCGCCCTTGGTCAAAGAATTTGGATGAATACAATATGCTCTGCTCAACCTTGAGTTTAACCTCCATAAGTATTTCCTATCCTCTGTCTCATGACTTCCTTTGGCTAATACTTAGCCAAATTTCCAAACTTCCAAGCTTCTAATTCTTTGCCCAATTCCTGAGAGAATTAGCCTGTATTTAAAGGGAAATTCCTCATCCATAACTGCGCAATCCAAAATTAGGTCCTTCTTTAATTGCATGCATGATATTTACAACTCAGTAAATCATACAACTGATAGTACACTATCTCTGCACTCTAGTCTCAACTGGGTCTTTCTCTGAACTGACACACATGAGTTTCTGATGAGGGAATCTTTAGTTAACTAGTGACACTTGTGGATGTACTAGTGCACCGAGTGTTAACTCTCTATTAGTTCCACAAACAGTTTGGAACTAATTTAACTGAACATAACCCAGTAAACTGACTTATCTAATTACAACCCACAATTAAACTCATCCTGGACCCCTAAAACTTACGAAGAACATATACATGACTTCAGAAAGACTTCCAACTCGAAATTTCTAAGCTAATTAAGTTAATTAAACTTAATTAACTATTTACAAGTTGTTATGAGAATATAATTCAATTTTAATTCTTAGTTTAACTCAAAGACAAATTAAATTAGCAGCTCCGGATTCTATTTTTAACATTTCTTGTTGCTATTTTCAACACTTTCTCTCAATAAGAAAAGAATTCAACTCGATACCAATCTTGAACTTTTGGAATGTTTTGCATACAACACCTCTCTCTAGTGTTGTTGCTCCAGCAACTCGAGAAACAAAAAAAAAACATCCAACCTGAATTAGTGTGATGCATATGTCATCAAAGTCTCTGACTATTATTGCCTCTATCTACTGAAAACTTTGCACTTCTGTTGAATCTGTCATTCTGTACTATTGTCAAACCTTCTCTGTACTCTTCAGTATCTGACTGCTCTAGCCTCTGTCAATTTCATCTCTCACTGCATCAATCCCACTGATTCCTCCTGCTACTATACACTTTGGGTTGTCATAGCAAGGTACAATACATGAGATAAAACCTCTCAAAGGACCCTGCCCAATTTCAGCCCTCTTAGGACGACCCACCTCACAGCGAGAGGTATGGTTGCATGTGCTCCCTCTACCCACTTGACTCGAAATTTCCCCCTACTGGAGGTCTCTACATGAGTGGATGTCTCCACTCAGCCTCCTCTCAGCTTCTATAATTGTGGTTGATCCAAAATTGTCTAAGACTACTTCTTCTCTACTTGAGTGGATCTCTCCACTCAGTGTCCTCTTAGCTTCTCCAATTGTGGTTGCGCCACAATTGTCTGAGACTGCTTCTTCTAGGGCTGCATGTTGAGAGGTAATTTACTCTCCCTCTCAACCACCAAGTCTCTAACTTTTGCATTGTTCCTCAAGGATTTTCGTGCATCTTGTACCTCAAGTGCATACAGGTTCTTGGCTAGCACACCAATTTGTTTCATCTATCCCGCTGTCATGGAAATTCTAAAAAAAAAATGTCGATTTTAAATCAGCGATATCTCCTTCATCCAAAATCCAATTCGCCCAATTGTTTTTTTGAATTTGGGTAATTTTTTGCAAGGAATCTAGATATTCTATTTTTTTTGGAAAATTTTGTACACAAATTTTCAGATCTTCTCTGCAAACTCACGGCCCAAAAAAAAATCCTGCTTCGATACCATGTAGAAAATTTCTACAAATCTAGCTCCGATACCATGTAGAAAATCTTGTATATTCACAAGCTCATATGCAATTTACTAAAGCAAAAGACAAGAATCTACTTCTACCTTTTACAATGGAAGCCCATAAAGATTGATGAAAACAATAATAGCAAGAGGAAGACAAATCAATGGCACGTAACACAATAAGTTTTCCCGGGGAAAGCCACATCTCAAGATGATAATACAATGCTTCTTCTCACATAGAATAATCCCACCACTCAGAGTGATAAATCTCCCAGCTCACAAGCAAGCTCAAGCCAAACCTTAACCTCTTTTGCTGCTCTCCAAGCCCCTATTTCCTTGCGCCCTTGGTTAAATAATTTGGATGAATACAATATTCTCTGCTCAACCTTGAGCTTAACCTGCACAAGTATTTCCTATCCTCCGCCTCATGACTTCCTTTGGCCAATACTTAGTCAAATTTCCAAGCCTCCAAGATTCTAATTCTTTGCATAATTCTTGAAAGAATTAGCCTGTATTTAAAGGGAAATTCCTCATCCATAACTGCGCAATCCAAAATTAGGTCCTTCTTTGATTGCATGCATGATATTTACAACTCAGTAAATCATACAACTTATGTTACACTATTTCTGCAATTTAGTCTCAACTGGGTCTTTCTCTGAATTGACATGCATGCGTTTTTGATGAGGGAACCTTCACTTAACTAGAGTGACACTTGTGGATGCACTACTGCACCAACTGACTGTTAATTCTCTATTAGTTCCACAAATAGTTTGGAACTATTTAACTGAACATAACTCAGTAAACTGAGTTATCTAATTACAACTCACAATTAAACTCATCCTGGACCCCTAAAACTTAGGGAGAACATATACATGACTTCAGAAAGACTTCAAACTTGAAATTCCTAAGCTAATTAAGTTAATTAAACTTAATTAACTATTTACAAGATGTTATGAGAATAGAATTCGATTTTAATTCTCAGTTTAATTCAAGGACAAATTTAACATTAATATGGCCTACAATTAAGATTATGATAATGGGATGCCCCATTCATAAACACATAAGGTAAGGGAGAACTTATACGATACTAGGTTGATCCTGAGTAATTCTCAATTCATCAGTGATAAACATATCAAACAACTTTCAATTCATTAAGATGGAAGTAACCACATAGTTCAAGCATTCATTAACACCATGAACATATCAGATAGCTTGTTAACCATGAATATATAGTGATTTAGGAATTCCTTCATGAATGAAACAATACCATAGATCAACCAGCAACATGGAAAGCACAATCATCATCCATAATTCAAATATTTATAAACCGTTATACTTATCTGAGTGAGTATATTAATAGGCAACTGAAGGAGGGACTTCCACGCTCCACCCAACCATATGCCAGCTACACTGTAGCCTTTATTGCAGTTGAACACCTCCGAGCTTGATCCAAAGTTTGAGGGGATGCTTGCACATGGGATAAATTAACACCAATGGATTGGTCAAGTAATCAGGTGATGGAGTTCACTATTTTGGTGGTTTGTCATCTCAATAACAAGAACTTAGTGGTCCATTCATTTACTAAGCTTCTCATAGGATTAGAAAAGGGTTCAATGGTTTTAAACATAGCCACAAGGGTCATGATTCACGATCACAGAGTATAGACTCAAAGTCAGCTCCAACATTGTCACGTTAGTCTCTATTGCTTCACAATGCCTGAAAATCTTCCTTGAATGCATGTTTTTCTCCTTGGAGAAAAAGGTTACCCAAACAAATATAAAATACTGATTGAACCAACACGAGCAAGAGATAGGCAGAGAGTCTTGTCGTGGATTCTTCCTAACTCTCTCTCCATAATTGTTGTCTCTTCGATATATGAGAGGTAAAAGGGGAATGGAAATTGCCTGCTCTCTGCATGTTTCTTTGAGAGCATCCCTTCGAACCTCAGAGAGAGCCCTGTCGAGGCTTCTTCCAAATTTTCTCTCTCTCCATAGCTGTCTCCTTGATATATGAGAGGAAAAGGGGGAATGGGCCTTTCTTGCTCTTCCATTACCCTAGTACAATATCCTAAGGACTGCTAATGAACTCTCATAAATGAGTTATCAACAGGATGTTGCCAACTCTAGTTCTGCTCCAATCACATCACATTAAACTTGGTAGACAATGGCTTCTTTTAGCTACAAGAAACTACTGCATTTAATTCAACATCGTATTGGTCATGGATTTTTAAACCAAGTGGGAAATCAAGTGGCTTTAAGCAAATTTGGTGAGCAAGCAAGCTTCCCTAATACCAAGGATCTGTAAGGATGTCCAAACTCCACTTGTTTTAATTATGTTTAAGTTATAATTACCAAATTTTTAATCAAAGGTTCAACCAGTCATGGTTCTTCCACACTAGCGTTATAGTCACAATTATCATTATGAGAACAGGGGTAGAACATGGGGATGTTACAGGCCACATGGTTCTTTCCCCATCAAATAAGTTTACTTTCTTGTGGCCAATCACACTCACACTCCAAATCAACAGGTATGGTATAAAATTTAAGGTTAGAAGCTTTGGCCTAAGATAAATTATTTTCTATGGCTCCTCCTGCATGGAAAAACATTAACCTGGGATAGATTCTCTCCAAGGGTTATGTTGGTCCCACACTTTGTTTCTTATGTCGAGCCAACAAAGAAAACCTTGGACATCTTTTCCACTATTGTCCTCAGGGGTAGAATCTGATTATTCAATCTCTTTAGACAACCTTTCTAATAAGAGACTTGCCCATTGAACTTGATCAATAATCGTCCTCTTTCCTCATTTTGAAATTCCATTCTCAATAAATCTTGGATTCTTGTACCTTGCTTTGTCCTCTATATTCTTTTGAAAAAATGTAATCAATATATCTTCTGCAACTCTTAGGACTCCAACCTCTCTCTTTGGAACACCTTTCTTCATATCTCAAAGAAACCATCCTTATCTCCAATTGCTCAACCTCATACTGGAAATTCTAAGACTTTGAGGTGCTTATTCTCATTGCTCTCAATCTGCCCTCTTCCCCTACCCAACTCCTCTCTCCCCCTCCCTCATCAACTCCCTCCTCCCCCTCACATTGGTCTTCCCCTCCTCTTAATTTTATCAAACTACACTTTGATGGTGCCTCCAAGGGAATCCTTGGTCCTATATGCTATGAGGGAAGTATTTTTCTTAGAAACATGAGACATTATTCATTTGTATTTTGGTTACATTGACCACAATAGTAATAATGTAGTGGAACTCAACGCTACTGAAATGGGGTTGAGAATTGCCTCCACCCTCAATTTCTCTTGCATAATCCTTGAAGATGACTCTCATATTAATATTTCCCTAATTACTAAGCTCCTCTATGGATCCTCCTCTCTCAAAATTTCAAAATATGGAGACTACAAAGCTCTCTAAATCTCATCGAACAATTCCTTCCTCAAATATTTGTTGCCATTTCCTCACATATTCACATATTGGCTAATTAATTCACAGATCGATTAGTTAACGCAGGTTGTGCTACACTCTTTATGTTTAGCCATTCTTTTCCTTCCCCCTTCCTCATTAAAACATGATTGTCGGGAAATAACAACTCAAGATATCAATACCCCAATGCAGGTGTTAAGCAATGAAATAAATGAAGTTGGGCTATAGTTATTTTTTCCTTTACTTACATGCTCAACTTATTTTTCTGGTTAGCACAAACTCTATAGCTCAACAATGCTGTTATTTTTGTCTCTTGTTGCTGGTCTCCCCCTAATTGGAGCAAAATATAGTTTTAGTCTATGTTTTTCATGGACTCTCCTCTAATTTTGCAAGTTCTTAACTCTCTACTTTACTGCCTCTAGTTTGGGTTCCAAGGTGTTAGGCCATAGATAATATTTTTTCTAAACTATTATAAATCTTTTCTATTAACAAAAAAAACAAAACTCACATAAAAAAATATATAATTTAAACAAATAGAAAAATAAAAAAAGTTATTAAATAATTTATTTAACTAATGCAAATCTACTATAATCATTATTATTATTTATTAATCATAGTCCATATATATTTAATTTAATCAAGTGCATAATATATGATATAACATATATAATATATATTATATATATATAATGTATGTATGTATGTATGTATGTATGTATGTATGTTATGCTTAATGTAGTATATGTATGTATGTATGTAATGTATTAATTTTTATTATTTATTTTGATTAATTTATATTTTATTTTTGAACTACATTGTGATTTAAATCAATATATATTTATTTTTTTTATAATTTGATCAGATTTTGTGTCCAATTGAATTTTTGAAGATTTCTTTCGGATTAATCACATCAACATTATTTGTTGGTCGACATTTCGAACCCTTTAATGTGGTTCATCCTCAGGACCAAGATGAAAAAACTGATCTATCTTTAAGATTAAATAACAAAGATGCGCCTTGTTCCAGAATTATTCATTGAGAAATATAAATTATTTTAATCAAAATAAGAAGGTTAAGGGAAAGTTTACGTTAATATTTATTAAACTAGTAATTGCCTCAAAGAGGTGCAAAGGTACGTCGATAGGATTGTTAGATTGGAAAAAGTTGCAGATCAAAAGAACTATATGCACTGTGGATGCTTTTGAATACAAAAAGGGCAAGATGTACTAACATTTGGTAGCGCACCATGTCTACAAATCTCTTCTTGAGGACATTGCATACATCGAGGAGCTTAACATTATCATCCAGCTAGTCATTGATTGTTTTTTCATCTTTTTGACCCAGAGGAAGCTCCAATTCCGTTAATGTTTTGAGGACGAAGGAATGAGTGAAGAGCACAAGTAGGAGGGCCAACTACATGTTGTCAAAACACTCCAAAAAAATAAATTACTCTCATAACAGTGCTCTAGATGATGTAAAAACAACATCCAACTTATATTTATAAATGTAATTAAAACGAACTACAATATGCAAAGCAAACAATCCACTATGCAACTTAATATTCCACAGTTAAATATATTTAAAATAATACCTTAATACCCAATCAGTCAATAGTCATCAAATACATAAATCTCAAATCAATACAATATGCAAAGAAAACAATCCACTATACAACTTAATTTCCCATAAGCACTTAAGAGATAGTTGTAGGAGAAATCCACATATGTTAGGTTTAACATGCCTTCAATCTCTAAAGGAATGCTTGCAACCAAATGGTTTCTAGAGACATTGAGATAATTGAGAATCCTCTTCTTGGTTATCTATCAGGGTATGGGTCCATTGAGCTCATTCCTACTCAAATGTATGAAAGCTAAGAGCTTACAATAACTTATCGCAATAGGTATCACTCCAGAAAATCCATTACTACTGAAATCCATATTGGACAACTACTTCAAATGGCCAATCTATGACAAACATTGTCGGTGAACTCATTTCCACTGAGAAGAAGGATTAACTCATTGCCACTGAGAAGAAGGATTTGCAAGCTAGAGAAGCTTGCTATGAACTATGGAAGTGGACCAATGAGATTGTTGTTAAAAAAGTTTAAATGTCCGAACTTAGAGGTCAATATAATTTTAGCTGACATGCTACCACTTAGACAATTGTTATGAAATTCAAACATCTCCAAACTTGGAAGGTTTAGGAGCCCTTTTGGGATGGATCCATTCAAGTAATTGTGGCCCATTTGGACTCCGGTGAGTGACTCACAATTTCCTACAGATTCAGGAATGGGGTAAAAAAAAGGTTGTAAAACAAATCAACATATGCAACTTCCCACCAACGCATAGATCTGGAGAAATGAAGCTAGTAAGCTTGTTGGAAAATAGATGCACCTACAACAACTCAGAGTTCTTTCCCAGCTGCTGAGGAATGAAACCAACTAAGTTTTTTCACCATAGCTACAAAGATTCAAGGTTGGGTAGGTCACCAATGAAGGAAGGAATGCTTCCATGAAACCTATTTATGAAGAGATTCATAAGGGTTATCTCCTTCAGCCGAGAGAACCCTTTCGAGTTTTCTCCTACCAGGTGGTTGTTTCTCCTACCACACATGATAATGTTGAGAAGGTACATATTTTCCAAATGTGTTCCAAAAAAAAGTCTCTAAATTTGCCTCATTGTGTCCAAAAGTAGGTTATCTTCAAGATTGTGAAGAATCCAAAAATATTTTGGCAAAGTCTAAAACTTAATCTGGAGAAATATCTTGTGTTTTGGTCCATGGCAATGGAAACAAAGTGATTGTCAACCAAAATGTCTGAAAATCCGTTCAATTCTTATAATCCATGAGTAGGTAAGAAGATAAGAATGTAACCAACAACTTTGAAGATAGTAGTCAAATCATATAAAGGTTAGCTAATCCTTGGTCAATAAAATTAATTCTAACTATACCACAAGCCCATCTGGCACATTTGTGTGGTATCATTGGATAAATAGATTGTAGCATCCACAAGCTAGACTCTAATATTAACACAAAAAATGATTCTCATCTCAATGGAAAATACAAGAAATCAATTGAGACTCTCCAGTTGCAGTGATTAAGTTAGAGGAAATAATCAACACCCCCATGTTCTAAGAGGAGTTAGAATCCATATAGTATACAAAAATTTGCAGGTTGATTTGAAAAAAACCCGCAAATGACACCAAAGAATGGACAATCCGGATTAAACTATTCCTGACCCCTACCATGTTCCCTTCCATTCACACTCAAGAGACCACATATAACTAATTTGGAATTGACTTATCCCTTGTCTCTTCATGTTTTTCCATTCTCATCCCAAATTTAATGGGTTTGGGTTGTCCACAAGCAAGAAAATCTTTATGAAATATTTATGCATACAAATACCATGTAAAAATATTCAAGAAACCAAATCAATACCTCTTGTTTGAACCTATAGACTAATAAATTAATTCCTACAATACAATATGCTCACCTATAGTAATTTGGGTTTTTGTTTTGAGACTCATAAATAAGTCCAGATGCTTCTTCTAGTACTACTTCCACTTATGCAATTTCCCAACCAATGTCATTAGACAAAATTTTAACATGCACTATAGAAGAACGCAAACTCACAAATCTCCAAAAGCATGAACTCAATTTTTCTCATTCTATGAGCTTTCCACGGTGACATTATAAATGCTTGAATTACAAAGTTTTAAGAAAAAGCTAGTGCAAAATAATGACAACAGGTGATCAAAATCATCAACAGTATCATAGTTGAATTAGTTCTATATTTTTCACCCGAGAGAGCATGGGGCTCTGCAATAATCTCTAAAAGGTGATGGATCTCATGGTTTGGTGCCAAGGCTTCGACTTAGATACTTTGCCACCGCTTGACCAAAATATTTGCTTCCATGAATTCCATTTTTGTTCTACGAAATGCATTATTTCTTAACGCTTAAAGAGCTTTGCTACAACATTTCCTAACAGAAGAAGGGAACAACGAAGACAAGGATATTAATGCCCTACCTTTTGAAGAGCACAATGAATTTTACTTATAGTGCCCTAATGACATCTTATTACTATATAGACTAACCAAAATCAGGCTGAAAAAAAAATATAAAAATAATAAATAAAAAATAATAATTAAAAAAAAAATTTAAAAAAAAAAATATAATAGATATAATATTTATATATTATTTCTTCACGTGCTTCATTTAATGCTAAACAAAATAAAATGTATTGTGCTGTGAATTTCTAGGATATGAATTATTTTTCATAACAACACACCTTTAATAACTAATCTATAATAACATACAAATGAGATGTGATTTTTGAAGCAATTCCAAGAGCATCACATCCATGATACTATTTACACTGGAGAAAGACTATTTACATGAAGGTAAAAGAAAATGAAGTGCCAGTTTCTTAGAAAGAACATCTAAGGCATTTCCAGATGGAACCCCCTTTAAACACACAATCACACTATATAATATCTAACGTAAATTGAAAAATGGCTAGAGTCATTAAAATGATGTAATTAAAAAATTGATATTCGTATGTGTTTGGGGATTTTCTCAGCTATAGTTATACTAAAAGTTGATATCTTCACATTTTAATGTTAATATCAAGCAACCTATATTGTTTTTCACACTCGTATTTCAGTTATTGACCCTAAGGTTGTCTCAAATACAACATTTATTGATGAAGAATGTCAAGGAATATTTTATAGACCACCTGCCATTGGTTAGTTCTAGTGGCCTAGAGAATGTGACTTTAAGCAACCTGAAGTGAAGAATACCTAATTCTGAAATCAGATCAAGTAATTAAACTAAAATAATTTAGATCTTCACATTTCAATGTTATGAGGAACTTTCCTATATGAGGCTATACCCTATACTACTTTTTGCACTGACCTCCCAGCTAATGACCACATCGACATTTCAGTTGGATCCAAGGTAGCATTCACTGCCAAACCCTAACAGGGGTTGTCAGCACTTGACACTGCCTGCCTTCCATGAATTACCTCTAGTGTTGGGAAATACACAATATTGACAACCTTATTAGGTTTCATTCAAATCTCCATTGACAACCTGTTTATCTTGAACCTAAAGCTCCTCATCTTCACTTTCTCCAAAGTATCTAAGCCAATAAATGGAGCACTTTACTGATCACTTTAAAAAAATCTTAGAGTCAATACAATGTGTTTTTCCTGCTTGTAGTTTCCATTCATGTCAGAATCTTTGTAGGTAACACTGGAAAAATGTCTTCTTTAACACATCTTGTACAAACATGAACATATTCCTAGAATTTTTTAAGCAAAGCATTTGAATGTATATTTCTTTAAAAGATAGCAAAAACTAAGGCATTTCTTAAAAATGACGAAATTCATCGAAGAAATCCATATTTATTCTATACGGAGTAGTTGAAAATGCCGTATACTAAATTATCTAAAAAAGTTTAGAAATCGTTAGAAATTAGCAAGGATCCTTTTTAGGCTACCTTTTGACCTTTTTATTCCCTCCTTTGACGTCAAATTTATCTTTGAAGAGTTGTCAACTTCATTAGCAATGTCCCTTATAAAGTTTCCAAATCATCAAAACCTATTGCAAAAAGAAAAAAACAACAAAAGTATCTTATTGTAACATACTTACCTTTATACACATATGGTATCTCTAAATCACTAGAAGATATATTGTGTTGATCATTCTAGAACAAATTCGAGTAGATATAGGCAACCCATGTTGCCTATGATATTTATTCAAATAAGGTTATTTGTAACAAGCATTTGCTACACATCTTCTTAAACTTTTCCTGAATAAAGCATGGATTTTTTTTCAAAATTTTCAAATTGATGACACAAACTTTTCCTCCAAAAAAATAACAGTCTAAAAATAATTTTCTATTTGGCTACCTTTTGTCTTTTAAAGCTTCCTCATTTGCAGACCTATTTTCTATTGATAAGTTGTTAGCTTCAGTAAAAATGTTATTTGCATGTTATTGAGTTACCATCACAAAATTCCTGTAGGGTGGTCTCTAATACACTAATAGAATCACCACTACGCTAATATCTTTTCAATGTAGATGCAAACATTGCTTTCTCTTCCTGCTGATCGTGCAAAGGGGGTTCTTTGTCTTGAATCTCAGTGCATGGTCTTCTCAAATATACCCTGAATCAATGATACATTTTTTTTGGTTGGTGCCTTCTAATAATTCCATTACAAACTAACTCTCAGAAATATTGAAAATAGTTTCAATGACCACCCTTTGCTTTGGTTTCCTATTCACATTTGAGGCTTCCTCATTTGTAGACAATTGTAAGTCTCTCCTTAACAAATCCATTTTACAAATAGAAAAGAAAGAAAGAAATAAAAGATTGAGTATTTACAACAAAACCATTTTCACATTGGAACACAACAACTACCCTCATCTCTATATAAATATCTATAAAAGTGGCTCCAACTATTTGAAATTTGACAACACCCATCAATTTGTTTCTGCGACTTCCATCGGAGAAAAGTAAAACAGAGCTAATATTCTCCACACTAGTACAAAAAAACCGCTCAACAAAATAACTATCATCTGTAGATAATTGTGGAGAAGAATAGCCTGAATACTTGACATTTGATATCTACCTCTAGTTGGATTCCTCATTTTTTATGCTAGATAAAAAAGAAGCGCTAAGGATTATCTGGAGAGGAATCACTGTGCAAAGAAAATAGCTTGAATTTGTCTTTCATCACCTTAGTTTCACTACCATACTCTTTAAACCTATATTCTTCTTGCTTGAATTCCACATGTACCTTCCCTTCAATATATAATTTTTTTTCATTACATTGTGACAAGAAAAATGAAATCAAGTTGACAAAGACTCCAATCTATCATTTAAAAATAAAACATGTCGAAATTCACCATCATTACATCAGAGAACAAGTGCATAACAAAGAGATAAAATTAATTTATTGCAGGTTTCAAAATCAAGTAACAACCATCTTAAATTCCAAAAGTTGTTACCAGTGATGAGAAAAAAATTAAACATTAAGATAGGGTGTTAGACATTGCAGTGTTTATTTTTTCTATGGATAACAAATATGATGTATAAGAGTAACAATGTACCATCATAAAGTGAGAAATAAGTCATACATAATAACTGACATTTATGTTAATATTATTAATGAGATTATGTGAGCGGTTCCTAACAAGAATAATGGGACGCTATTAATACATAAATATATAAAACATGATTGTCTATAATTATGCAACTCATTAATATATCACATATCTCTTTCCATCTCATTTGTCTTTGGAGACATTCTCCCATTTTTTAGTTTAACAACTTTCCTTCTTTGGATGAGATTTATTTGGAAAAGCCAAGTTAAACCAGCGTTTGCATGTCACATGTGCATGGGCATTCAAATTTTGAACTCTATGGACTTTTATGATTACTTAATGGCTTAAATATAGTGCAACATGCATACAATTATGTCATCCATCAATTTTCTTGTCATATTTGCATACACCCTCTCTCCTGAGTTTTGTGTATGTATCTTTCTTCCAATGCTAGTATTTTGTACATATCAAAGGCTTCCTGAAATTTTCCTAGTGCATTTATTTGTGCCTAAAGATTATGCTATATGGTGCTTCAGGGCTGCTCTTGAAAAGGATCAAAGATCCACTCTTAGAATTTAGGTAACAAAATTGAAAACAATAGGAGCTAAACCTGAGAAAACAATAGTAATGCTCTTGTAGTTTTCTAAGAGATAACATTTTGATCTCATATATTTCAAGATTTAGATAAGCAATTACCATGCTTATGTGCCCTCAAAAAAGAGAAGAGAGAAAACAACACAAAGTTTTATTTGCAAGTACTACACTTTTCTCCACCTTTTCACTATATGACTAGGCATTTCATAGCTAAGACCAGAGAACCGTGATCTAAAATCTATCCTCCACCCCTTTGTTTCCTTGATTAATTACTTCATCGTACCATTTGATTAGTCTCTAGCCAATAACTCTCCTCTATATCATTAATAAATATGGTTAATATACGCCATAAATATCACTTAATATACACTATATTATAAACTTAACTACAAAACATTATCTAATAACCCTAAAATGAGAAGCTTGACAAAGCCTATGAAATAAACCACGCAATGCGCAATGAAGACAAGGAACGATGTTAAAATTTGATTAAAATAAACAAATATCATTGAAAGCTTTCAATGCTCTGTCTTTCGATTAAATGGAAGCGATGCCTTTAATTTTTGATATATACCATAGAGGATCCATATGCACAACGCAAGTCCAATATGGACAACAAATTTAATTTGTTATATGATGCAGTCCAATGACGACATCTTTTTATATATAGAGTTCTTTTAATCAAATAAATAATACGTGGCATAACAATTAATATGAATGTACAAAACATAAGACAAATAAATCAACATCAAAGTGCCACCATTTCAGAAATAAAGAAATAATTCTCGGTAAAGAAACAATGATAACAAAGATGTGAAATTTATTTGAAGAATGAACAGGGCACTTAAAGTTTATGCAGTCAATATCAATAATATTTTGTCCTCACATTTAAGATAATAGTTTGTCCTCACATTTTCTTAAAGAATATGATTCTGAGTAATTTTTTATGGAGTTGTCTATAATGTGATTTTTTGGAGATTTTGGTGACGGAATTCGACGCAATAAATTGAGGTTAAATCTTGATTTGTTGCAGTTAAACTGGTTTTTTAACTGCATATTTGGATTCAGCACCCTGAAAAACCCCTGGGACGCTTTGATTGTGCAGAAACTAGCGATCAAACTTGCGATTCCAATAAATTGCTATCGGATTTTGACTTAAAAAACCCACTAAAAAAGCTTTCAAAAA
The DNA here is from genome assembly GCA_000404065.3 of Pinus taeda. Taxonomy (NCBI): domain Eukaryota; kingdom Viridiplantae; phylum Streptophyta; class Pinopsida; order Pinales; family Pinaceae; genus Pinus; species Pinus taeda. The sequence goes on from APFE031532618.1 coordinate 73,065, forward strand.
ATCGCATTATAAACAACTGCAAAATCATATCCGTGCCATATAATTTTCGGAATTTTTATAAACCTATTTCTCACCAGGATTTCCATTATTAAAACACAACAAACTTAGGAAGCAACACATACTTCTCTCATACAACTATAGCACAAGAACACAAAAACTCACTCCGTAACATTCTACTCACTCCTCTACTCATCCTGTAACTTAGAAAGGAGCAACAAAGGGAAAATCATGATGACAATGTTCTCTTTCTTTGATATACCATAATTATAATAATGAAGGCATAATCGCATATAAGTTGCCTTCCTATATTGTCTTGTCTACCTTTTATTTACAATATAGATAATTATTCCTCTATTTTTTATAAGATTATTCTTACAATATACTTCTTGTATTATTGAATGATAATTATTCAAACAACTCAAGGACATAGAAATTACAATTTTACAGTGTGAATTGATCCATTTAATTTGTAAATTTATGTGTTCTAAAATTAATATTCTTATTCTTCAAACTACGTCCTTTAAACAAAGGAATTCAAATGCCAAGAGAAATAAATAATAATAATGTTTCAAATTTATTCAATAAATTTATTATCCTCCAGTAAATATGACTATTGACCTAATTCTTTATTATCTATGAGTACCTTCATTCATATTAAATTTTCAATAAGATATTCTGTAATTTAGCTAAAGATGGTGTGGAGGTTGCTTGTACAATACTAGACTCTCTGTGATATGGGAGTGGTCTTCTTATTTTCTTCGATGGTAGTTTCCTATGTTCTCCAAGGACTGCTTAATCATCCCAAGAATTTCAACAATGAATGTCAGGACTGCATTCTTTTTCTTCACTCCAAATACTTTTGCCCACATCTTCTTATTTTTTGTGCTTCTTGTTACTAAGGTTTTATATTTGGACAACCATCACCCCCATGCTTACGAGTTCGACTTCATGGAAGGGCGCAAATTCATGGTGGCCACTGAGAGTCAACATCGTGAGCCTTTTCTGCATCTCAGGATGCCAACATTCACTATGAAGGATCCGACATGATACGCTAGCTTCACTACTATACTGCATGCCTTCATTTAGCATTAAAGCTTGTTGTATTGATAAACTTCTGAAGTGATTACTTGATTGTTATTACATGAAACAAAAATGGAAAAATATGAATTTAGATCACTTCTGGTACCTAAGCATGCATTGAATGAGCCATTCCCCGAAATGGTTAAAGACAACTACTATTGCATCTTAATTTCTTGAGTATAATCCTGGCTATGACCTGCAAAAAATAATATTACAAATAGATAAATGGGACAAACAAAGAACATGAGCAGAAGGAGGAACTCATTCTCAAAGCACGCTCACCACCTCATTGCCCATGAGGCTTCCATATACAAATACATTGTGTGAGGAGGTCGTTGCAACTATCAGGTCCCTCCCTCTGAACATATCCCTAGAGAATTCCGCTAAAGAAATGTGTGTTCTTCCAGATGCACTTTATTGGGTTTAAAGTAGCTTTCCTCTAGATATAATTTCATCTCTTGGAACACAAGGGAATCGCTTGTCGGGATTTCAAAAAACGAATCTGTAGATGTGGGGATGCTTGTGAATTTTCTCACGAGCTCTTGGAATGTTGGCTTCATTTGACCCACTACCAAACCCATTCTGCAAGGATGAGTGCTATTGTCATTGCAAATTTGCTTCTTTTCTAGAATCATGAGGGTTCAAATCTCAACCACACTATTTTTTTCCACTAGGTGCTTGTTGTTGCTACTTCGTTGCTGCTTACTATGTCGAGAGTTTGAGTTTAGTAAAGGAAGATGCTATTTTGATGGTTTCCAGACTTGGGGTTATTTTTCCACATGTCAATTTTCTAGTGGGAGGTGGAGGACAAAAATACTCCCCTCTAATTGGTTGAATTTGCCTAATCAAACCCACATAGGAATGCTTATCGACGTAATAAATATTAAAAATTAGTCAATTAAAAATACTAAAAGGTAAAGGAAACTAATGGTTAGAAATAGAAAAATCAAGGATTAGAGAAAATTAATATACAAAATAGGAAAGGATACAAAACATTGATAATTAAATAATAGTAATTAATATAATAAATTACGGAAAGAAAGGTACCAAGAACTATAATAATAATTATCTGTTATAATAAGATAAATATTATATATATATATATACAATTAGACTAAATAATTAATATAATATATTATATACAAAGTTAAATTTTAAAGGGAATATATTTGACTAACCTAAAAATTGGTATATGAGAATATGAGATAATATAAATAAGTAAATAGAAGTATACAGGGTTAAATAAAATATTATGATAAATAATTATATTATCTTTTTTTTTTCAAGCTTGGAAAGATACTATTCATCATGTCCCACTATATTACCGCGTTGGGGCGATTGAACCAGTGACTGTCACATACAAGACGTGCCTTAACCGGATCAATACCACATCCAAACCCTATGGATTAATCAAATAATATATTAAAAAAAACCAAATAGAAAACTGAAATAAATAAATAAAATTGGCAAATCATTTCAAAAAAAATAATAATATAATTAAAAAAAAATAATTAAAAAGATAAAGACAAATAATACAATTATATAAGATAATATAACAATCTAAATGAATATGCCAAGAAAAATTACACACACACACACACACACACATATATATATATAAGGAGAAAACCTAAACAATCAGGAGGAGAAGGCTAACTCTTACTTAATTTCCAATCATCATATTTGTTGAGATTTTTCACCCATTTTTCAATTTCATTGGCCTCTCTCAACTTCCTATGGTGGAAATGATCAACCATTGCAATGAACTTGGAATCCTCAATGCAGACATGGTGCTTGGTTTTCTCCACATGTTCAACAATTACTGAGGAGTGGGAACAATTGTGGTTAATGTTTGTTTCATGTTCTTGAATTCTCAAGTTAATTGAGCAACCTATTTCCCCAATGTAGGGAATCCTACAAGAGAAAGGGATTGAGTAAACCTCTTTCATGTCCTTAGGGTTCACCGGGTCCTTAACAGATCTAAGGGAGATTCTAAGGGTATTAAGGGGCTTGAAGGTAGAAGAGACATTATTCTTTTTAAGAATATGAGCAATTTTATCAATGATCCCATGAATGAACGAAAGATGAACATTGGAAATCTGTTCACAAAATGATGAACTATGTTAGCAAAATGTTAGACTACCTTTATAATAGCAAAAGTTACAAGAAACTCAATAAGAATCCTAGTAGAAAAGTTTCTAAGGAAGTCATTTATGCTGTAAAATCTAATATTACTCT
>APFE031532621.1:0-89454 GCA_000404065.3 Pinus taeda
TGTGTGTGTGTGTGTGTGTGTGTGTGTGTGTGTGTGTGTGTGTGTGTGTGTGTGTGTCCAAAATGTTTGCACCTCGTGCATCATCGAAAAATAATACATGTTTGTCTGAATACATCCGGAGACAACATGTCTCTCAAAAAATATGCATAAAGAGAAAAACCTAGATGTCTAGTCTCGGTGGTGCTCATGGTAGCACGTCACTGCCCACACTAGATGCCTCAAGAGATGGTGGATGCGAGTCGGCACCCCTACTGTGTGCCTCTAGTAAGCTAGCGGGACATCCGCTAGCTGAGCATAATCTGGGATCCCTCGAGTGATAGCCTCAAGGTTCTGGATAAGCTCCCCTCTGTCACTGCCCTCCTCCTGTGGATCTACTCCTGCTGCTGCTGCTACTAGATGTCTTCTCACAACGGAAGACAAGCCAGCTGGACACTCTGGGCCGACATCTGCATGTGCATATAAAGGTTATTAGAACAAGCATGTACTAACAAAAAAATCATAAAAATACAAAATCAAAAAATGAGGACGTACCAATATCCTCGTCCCAGTCCTCTCCCTCCAGAAGGGGAAGGTCAGGGTCTCCCGTGAAGTCTATCCCCGCATATGGCCAGTCTTCCACCATGATCAATTGGCGGTGAAGCCACCTAAAGAACTCCGGTCTGAAGGCCATCTGCTGGCCGCCACCACCCCTCGGCATCAGTGCCGCCCATTGAGCCATCCTCGGCTCTCGAGGTGCTGGGTCTGCCACAAAGGCCCCTTGGCCCTGGAAGCTTGGCACACGTTCCAGGAAGAACGTCACCAAGATGGAACCATACCCGAACTGTTGCAGCTTGCCCTACTTGGCCTTTGTCAACTGCCTCTTCATATTGGTCGTCACAGCTGACGCCCAATTGAAGACTGTCGGGCGAAGACACTCCATCGCTAAAAGAAGATGGTTCTTTGTGGATTCATGGGGTGCTTGTGCCCCCGCAGCTCATGTAAAAGTGAATAGTAATGCCCGCAGTGTCAAGTCCTGAACGGTGGGGATATCCACCTTCGAACTGCCCTGCCCATATTTTGCCTCCAGGCAAATTCGAGCCTTCACCTCATCCATCTTCTCTCCAGATGGCCTGCTCCCAATCAAACGAGGCACCAGCGCTCGTCGCGACAATCCAATCAAGAAATAGACATCCGATACGTCCAAATCTAGTACCTGATCCCCTATTCGGAACCCCTGTTCCTCCACGTCCCATAAGTCAATCAAGTACTGTAGGAGCTCTGGTTGAGCTCGTAAATAGGATAGCATGAAGAATTTCTTGAGCCCACATGCTCTCAGAGCTTCCATGCAATCCTCGTCAGCTAGGGCTAATGTGTCCACTTGGTCATGTTCTCGTTCCTTCCATGTCATCACCATTTTTGCGGATTGCCCTGCAAAAACAAGTCCAAATGATGCATTAAAATCTCATACAACTTGAAATTGCAGCTAAAATGGGTTTTTAATTTGTTAAAATTGGCCTAGAAATGCGCGCGGCTGTTGGTGCGACTGTTTCTAAAACAATCATGCCCATGGGCACGCGCCCTATGGGAAATTTTCCCCATTAGCGCAGGTCCATGCTCGAAACCTGCGCCAATGGGCGAAACCCCCAAATTTGAAATTCCCCCCATAGGAAATTAAAATCCAACTAAAAATAAATTTCAAACAGATGAAAATGGAGCTAAGGACAAGACCACTTACCTGGCATTGACGGCGCTCGAAATGGTCCACTAGATTGGCCGCAATCGTCAACTGAAGGTCGCACTCCAAAATCCCTAAGGTCGCTCTCAAATGGTAAAAAGTGAAAAGTAATTTTTATTTTACTGTTTTCACCTTTTCATAGCTTTTTGACCCTGATTAAGCTTTAAAAAGTCATTTTATGAATATTTTCATGGATATTTGTGTCAAAAATGGGTTTTACGCCGATTTTTTGTGCAGCGACAGGTGTTCGTGTAGCTTTCATGGCGAAACGAGTTGCATTTTATACTTTTTCGGACTGGGTAAATACATGAAAAAGTCACTTTGGAGTCATCTTTTGCTCTTTTCTGACTCTCTAAACGTGAAAATAATGCCGAGTTGGTCCTCTCGACTCGTTAAACGGACATGAGAGGCGGTTGTCTTTAAACCCTTTTCCGACCGTTTAAAAACGAAAAGATCGTCGGACCCTTGTCGTTTCCGGTTCGTTAACGGTCACGAAGCGACGTGGTTTTGATCACTTTTTTACTTTTTCAGATCAAAGTCACTACTTATGAAAAGTACTCCTCGGTCGTAATGACCATGCGGTTCTTTCGAGCATGGTTTTATACTTTTTCGGGCTCGAGAGACACAACTTTACGAAAAAGGACACCCCTGGAGTTTCCTTTTCGCTTTCTTTTCAAACTCTCTAAACATGAAAAGGCGCCGAGTTCTTCCTTTGTCAGACTTGTTAAAACTTTATGACATCGGATTCCGTCGTGATGACGCTTCTCAAGCATATTCTATCCCCGTTAAGCTTGCCATCCAAAAATAACCGGGGTACTCGCCAGAAATGGTGGGGGAATAAAGGAACCGTAATCATCGTCGTGTCGGCAGTATGTCGCTCTTGAACATGGAACTTGTCTGCATTCGTGTCTGGGTGGGGACATCTCATCTTGTTTCACACTTGCCTCCGTGGGTTTGGGTTATCCTATTTGACCATTCATCTGCTCATCGCCTTGTCACCATGACCCCAGATCATTTGATGTCAAATACTGCCAAATCCGTTGTCGTGCTACGGATATGTTCAAGAGAAGTTGACCTCTGCAGAATACTCAACCTCCCTCTGATACTTCACACAAAACATTTTATCCTTCTCCATCTCATGTCGATGATGTGGGAAACATTATGGCCCACCTTCGATCAAAGCCACTTCCTATCGACTTCAGCTCATTATCCAGGAAGTTGATTTAGAGACTCCCTTCAGGTACCTTGGAGCCTGCATGCCTCAATGGCAGGTTCTTCGTATTCGACGTGAGGTTTTCATCATTGGCCTCCGATCAGATGATTCAACGAGTGTTCTACATCGGCTCACTGATTCGCACACCGTAGATTGTACCTATAGTACCTTGAGGACCATTGTCATTATTGGTGGTATCTCTCGCGTCTGTTAACAGTTTTCATCACTGACTGGTAATCAGACGATGTTCTCGCATGTTCGACTTCGACTCCTATATTCGCATGCTTGAACTTGTACTTTGCTCAGGTCGAGTTGGAGCGTAAGACCCTGGATTTTGTATGTTGGGATCCAGGCTGCATTTTGTGGATTATTATAATCACTACATGACTCATTCATTGGATGGCTACGACCATGCCTGAGTCCATTCATTGATCCTCATCGGATGGCTGCGTCCATACCTGGGATCCAGCTTTTATGTACTATGTTATGGATGGCTGTGCCCATACCATGTACATCATGTATTTGAGATATAAGTTGTACTTCGCGCAGGTTCTCCGGCGGCCGTGTTTTTAGTCGACCGTGTTCTTGTAAAGCACTTCACCCCTCTCTCTCTCGGGCTTCATGCTTTAGGGGGCATCTGTTACACGGTATTTTGTCACCGTCCCTATTACCCCTTCTCCCGTACATTGGAGGACCTATTCCTAGACCTGTGAGAAGTGACATGACTTGAAAACACTCGCTTTGTATCCCTTAAAGTATGTACTCTATATGCCCTGAAGGCACCTTCTGCAAAATACCCAAAAATATGGCCCTTTCTCCATTGGCGCTGTTCCACAATGTATTGCTCGCGCCAATGGGGTAAATCCTCCAAAGAGGGCGTACCAGCTGGCGCTCTGTCCCAGAGTCGCACTAGTGCCAACCCAGTTGGGTAAAGTTTTTAACCATCAAACTTCCGAAGGTTCCTTCCACCTTATCTATAAACTAATTCCAGTTTGAATTGGTTTAGTTGGGCTTCGTATCTCCCAAGGAGGGAAGTAGTTCTCCACCTCTCATGGAAGCTTCCTTATGATAAGGACAATCCCATGAATCAAGTGGATGATCTTATCTACTCCTCTTATCTCTATATAAGCTTGTTCCTTCCCCTTTGACAAGCTAGTTGGTAATTCTTGGTTAATAATTCTACTTTTCAAGCTCCAAAAGTCTGAGGATTGCTAAGCTCATCTTGCAAGAGGTCTTATGTATCCCTATGAGGCTAAATCTTTAAGGAGGAGATCCATGTCCAAGTGATCAAGGAGAGAGAGGTTTATTCCCATCCCTACAAGCTTTGCAAGGCATGTGTTGCTGATTCACCCAGCCAAAGGAGGATTTGACGTCGGAACTTGGTTGTATTCTCTTTTGTCTTATCAATAATAATAGATGAGTATCATTATGGTTCCACTCATGTGTCTTTAATATGATGTTTGAGTTGTATCCTTTCTGACTGATACATAGTTGCATTTCCCGGATTTTATGCTTGTATTTGTCTTGTTCTTTGCATGTGCAGGTGTCTATTCATGGAGATCATGAGGATTGTGACCAACTAAAGCGAAAGAACGGAAGCGACGACCCTTCTACAAATATAAGCGTTGGATTCGAGGTAGGCTCTCATCTTGGCCTTTGATTTGCAATTAGGAACCTGTGTGTTAGCGTTGTTTGATTGTTGCTAGACCTCAGTTAGGCTAGAGGGATCGCCTTTGTCCGCAGAGGGGATTTACCTACACAACAAGCTTGATTGCTTGAAGGAGATCCATCAAGATGAGTAGTCACAAAGGATTATTTTCTATCAAACCTCCTATATTTAATGGAACTAACTTTGTCTTTTGGAAAGTTAGGATGAGAGCATACTTGCAGGCACTAGGAGTTGATGTATAGGAAATCCTAGAAAGCGGATATCAATATCCAACCTCTATTCCTTTAGATACTGCAGGAAAGAAACAATATGAAACCAATGTAGAAGTTGTAAATTCCATCTAGGGAAGTTTGGCCAAGTCCGAGTTTATGAAGGTAATGTAGTTGAACACAACAAAGGGAATGTGGGATAAGATTATCTAAAGTTATGAGGGTGACACCAAGGTAAAAAGTGCTAAAATTCAAACATTCAAAATACCGTATGAGACATTGAAAATGCATAATGATGAAAGCATTGCAACATTTTTTCTTAGAGTATATGAATTTTTTAATTCCATGAGAAATCTTGGTGAAGAAAGAAAATATGCTACTATTGTTGAAAAGAATTTGAGATCTCTGACTCCGAAGTTTGACTCGAAAGTCTTTGCTGTTGAAGAAATGCAGGATTTGAAAAGTCTCACATTTGATCAACTCCATGGAATATTGACAACATTTTAGATTAGGAAAGGTGGCACTTTAGACATGAGAGAAGAAGCATTCAAAGCTACTACAAAAGGAAAAGAAAAGGAAGAATCAGGTTATGTATCAAAAGAAGAAGAGGCAAACTTCATAAAGAAAGTCCAAGTGGGTACTGGAAGATTCAGAGGTAAGATTCCTTTCAAATGTTTTTCTTGTGGTATAGTTGGTCATTACATTGCCAAGTGTCCCTATAGAGAAATTTAGGAGAAAGGAAAATAAGCTACAAAAATAAATAGGAAGAGGTTTTAAAACAAGAGAAGTTTTTATATACATGAATACAGTGATGGTATTTCAAATGGTGAAGAAGGCGAGTCTGATCAAGATTGTCACTTACTTATGGAATTTGAAATAAAAGTAATAATGAGTTTGATGGCCTAGAAGAAATGGGTAATTTTATTTAAAACTTTGGCAGGAATATATCAGATGCAGTGACAGTTACAGATGTCAACAAATATTCAAGTTTGGGATAAACCCACTTTCTATTGATCAAGAATGAAGAAGAGGAAGCATCATTAGGTATGGGTTTTTGTTCAAAATATGATCCATTTCCTTGTCTGCACAATAATGATAGTGATGGTGATAGTGAAACTTCCGAGCTCGCAATTATGAGTAAAGGTGAAATTAAGCACTCTAAAAAGAAAACATATTAAAAAATGATGCCTCTAGAAGCAGTAGATCAAGGCAAGTTAGAATCAATGGAAAATACAAATGTTCCTATGCTAAGCAAAGATAATTATCAACAATGGAAAGAAAATATGAAGTATAATCTAATGAATCTTGATGTCTGACATCTAGTGCGCAATGGCTACACCAAGTTTCCTCCATCAGATAAGGAAGTGAAAAAGAACAGTAAGGCTTTGAGTAACATCTTTTGTAGCATATCTGATTCAATATTGAATAAGGTTATGCATTATACTACTGAAAAGAAGTGAGGGATACGTTACAAGAAATACATGAAGAAGTCCCAAAGGAATATTTCTCGGGTAATCTTATATCTAACAATGCATCCAAAATGATAGATGGAGTTGTTGATTCAAAAGAAGACAAGTTAGAAGAAATTCTTGATCTTAGAACAAAACTTGATCTTGCTTTGAAAAACATTGTTAATCTTAAAGATAAGTTGTAGGCTTATGGTAACAAGGATCATAATGGTATGGTATCTAACCAATATTGTGAAGGTATTGAAGCTAAGGTTGTCTCTCTAAGAGAAGATATTGAAACATTAGATAAGAGGAATGAAGAACTACTTCAAGAATTTGAAGAACAAGAAAATGGGCTAAAATAAGAGATTCTCAAATTAAAATAGCAAATGGAGGAAGGAAGAAAGGTTGAATAAATTATGAAGAAGCAATATCTAGAACAGAAAAAAGCAATATTAGGTTGAGGTCAATATCCTAAAAGGTAAATTAGAAGAAAAAGATAAACATCTACGATTTCAATACAATACCAAGATTTTGGATAATAGTCTTAGTAGTCAAAGGGCTCTTGCCATCAAATTTGGTCTTATTTTTCATGAAACTATTGAAGGATAATCTAGCTCACAAGTTGAGGTAAGGAATTCTAATGAAAAATATGAAATGCTCAACAAAGAGATAAGAAGTCAACCTCATCAACAACCAAGGAAAGAAAATGTTCAAAGGAAATCATTTAATCCTAACTATATAAGTGTTAATCAATTTTCTCCTCTGATCAATCATGTTGAATGTTCTATATGTCATAATTATGGACATGTTATAGCCAATTGTAGAAGTAGAATGTTTGAAGCTAATAATTGTCTCATAGAAAGATCATCAACTTTCAGGTACTTTAAGGGATATTGTTTTGCTTGCAATATGTTTGGTCATAAATCCATTGATTGCAATAGAAGAAATATGAAACATATAATATGTTATGCTTGTAACAAGTTTGGGCGTGTAGAAAAAGAATGCAAGAACAAATCTATGGATGGCCATAGACAACATGGTAAGCAACCTGATAAGAACATTAATGTCAGAAGACTTGGAAAAAATGGATCCACCAAAATTTCTCATAATAATAAGGAAAAAGAAGAACAGATAAGGTGTGGTCTTGCTCTCTGTGCATTTAAAGATGAATATGAATGGTACATAGTGGATGCCCTCATCACATGATTGGAGATAAGAACAAAATGGAGTCTCTCAAGAAAAACTAACATGGTAATGTTATTCTTGGAACTAATGTTTCAACAAAAGTGCTGGGACAAGGTAAATCTAGAATTAATGAAACTAGAGGAGCTACTGATGCTTTATTAGTTCAAGGGCTAAAGAAAAATACTCTAAGTGTATGTCAAATGGCAGATAAGGGAAATATAATTGTGTTTACATCAACCAAGTGCATGGTTATAAATGAATTAACTGGAAAATTCATAGCAAGAGGATATAGAAATCCAGACAAATTATATGTATTTGAAAATTGGAATTCTCATAAATATGAGAAAGATTCAGACTTAGAGTAAAAGAAGATGATGCCTATTGCAGTCCCTTATTCGTAAATGAATATTTCTAACAGTGACTACAGAAGTGGTGAGAGATACTTGATCGAAGATGATTATTAGGTCTTCATAATCATTGATGTGTAATCTCAGAGGGAGTAATACATGTTTTGTCTTGATGATGATTCCCATGGTTTTTATTTTTTTATTTTCATGCTACTTATACTACTGACAGTGCCTCTGGTGTAGTAACAATAAACAGGTACAAACAGAACAAACTCAGGGGGAGTTGAAGGTGTGAAATTTCAGTATTTCACTTTCTATATGCGGATCCTATGAAGACAAGTCGCATGTATACATAAGTTCTGAACTGAACAATCACGTATATCTTGGTATGATGAAGAGATAGTGGGACATATTCAAGAAAAGGGTCTAATATGCTTTAGACAATTATTATTTTGCTATCATGATTCTGATGGTTGATGGTTATAGTATGTTTTTTATATTTAGAAGTTCTTTTGGCCTTTATAAATTGTTGATACCTTGATGGATGAGTGGTTGATGAAGATACTTTGATGATTCTTACTAATACATGAGATGATATGATCAGATCTGATAGTGAATAGTTGGCACAGGTTTAGGGGGAGCATTTGATATGCTTCTAATAATGCATTGTTGGTATTATGTTCTCTTGATACATAATGATGTTTATCAATAGGTTGATGATATTGAAGCTACATTATCTTATCTTGTGAATTGATCATGGAAATATACAAGTTGGTGTTCTTGGTCCTGCTGACAGATGCTCATGGTGCATATCATACGTGGTGTATGATAGTTTCTGATGAATATCATGGTCTTCTTGAGGCTCTTTGTATTGGTTATAAATCTCATATCTATAATTTGATGTGAAGGTAATGTAAATACTAATGATGTACTCATCGTAAAACTCAGTCATATATGGAATATTATAATCAAGTACTTTTGGACATGTGATGTAATTTGTAACCCCACTATGATTGGGAGGTTAATGTAATAATGAAGTCAATTATGTAAACCCACTTTGATTGGGTGATTGATGTAAGTTCGAGTCCTTGGCGATAGGACAAGTCATATGAGTCATAGATTCATGTACTTCATTATACATCCTTTAGAAATTTCAGCATGTGTTCAGGGGGAGCATGGTCAGTATTCAATGTTCATGCTCAATAGTTCAGATCTACAACACTCAAGAGAGAAGCCTTCATTTAGTATTGGTCAACCCTTTTCCCTTGATGTCAAAGGGGGAGAGTAACTTGGTGTTTGAAAAAGCTTGATGTGTTTTACAAGTATCTACAGGTTGTGGTGACCAAACAACAAAGTGGTTGCCATCAAGTCAAAAGGGGAGATTGTTGGAATTATGAATTATGTGTTGTCCTTGAGGGCAACCTACCTGAAGAGTTGTCCCTTGATTGAAAGCTACTTGATGAAGATGTAAACATGATGTGTCTACATGTGACAGAGAATTTTCTCAAAGGCATATGCATTACAAATTATGTGTTGCCCTTGATGGAAACCTACTTGATGAGTTGTACTTTGATGGAAACCAACTTGATACAAATGTCAACAGGACGTGTCTATAGATGTGACAACGAGTTTTGACAAAGGAATAATAGTTTAGAGGAAGAGGAATGACAAAGTTGAAATTTCAAGAAGTATACGCGGGTTCTATTAAGAAAAATTGTGTACACACATGGGTATTAAGAAGCAAAGGCACGTACAGTTTCTACACCATGGTATTTCCCTATGGTATTGAGCCCAACAATGAATGTTTTGATCTCGTCTACGAAAACCATCAATTGGAGTATGGTTTTGACCTGTGGTATTGGATAATGGCTAAGCTATATAAGGAGATGAAGATCAAAGTGGTAAAATTGTGCAAGTGATGAATATTTTATGAATAGTTAGATCTAAAGAAAATATGATTGTAATGGGTTGTTGATGTTTTTTTTGATCTAAAACGAAGTATGCACCCGGGAATTTGATGATGAATCAAATCCAATAGATATGAGATAACATTCTTGATTATGAGGTGATTTAATCTATGTTGATAGTGTCTTAACACATGATTTTTCTGTGTATGCTGAGATCTGGGTATGTCTGAAGTTCTGTGTTGCAACAAAGGTTTGAATAAAACTTGTAGATCTGTATGCGGGTTTTATAGCTTGCAAGGCACATACACACATGGGTGTGATATTGGTAAGTTTCATATACGTGGGTTTGTTTATTGAAAAGCATGTATACACGTGGATATGATTTAAGGAAAGTTCTTACAGAAACTAGGGTTTTCATGAAAAGGATGTTTGATCAGTTTAATGAGTCTTGTTGTGTTTTTGTTGTCTGTCAATGAATTCTTCTTGATGATATAGGCTTAAACAATGATGTTTTGATTAAGGATTTATTGATTGAAGAATGTTGATGATACTTGTTGTTTGTGATTATTTGAGAATGATGCAGTGGATCTAAGTATGCTTCAGTATTTAGTTCAGAGGGACAGTGGTTCGATTTTCAGAATTTAGTGGTTTAAGATCTGTATGCAGGTATGCTTCATGGAAAGGGCATACACATGCGAGTTTGATACTGTAAAGTAGCATACATATTTTGACATATGGTTGATTAGGGTTTGCAGTAATAGAATATGGTTTCTGTGATACATAGTATTTTGATTGGTATTTTGATACAATGATATGACTATTCTGGTTGTTTAAATTGATTGATTTGGGTTTCAGTTGATTGGTTTATTGGGTTGATTCAGTGATTAGGTTGATTTAGTTGGGTCAAAGATTAGTTGTTTCAAATGATGATTGAGTGATTTGTTGCAAAGATCAAGTTTAGTTTTGATATTTGGTTTTGAGCTTAAATGTTGGTACTGTGTCTAGTCTGAAAATTTGATGAAATGTGGTCTACATGTTGTGATGTGTTGTAGCAGGTGGATCTAGTATAAAAATTTATGAAACATGGTCCCCAAAGGTGTTGAAGGTTGGAGCCTTCGATGAGGGAGTTGAAGCTTCGTTCCAGTGGTAGCTGGTAAATCAAACCAGGGGGTTGGAGCTCCCTTCTGGTGGGTGCCGATAAATGAGATCAGGGGGTTGATGCTCCCTTTCAGTAGGTGCTGGAGAATGAGAAAAGGTTGTAGCCTTCTACAGGTGGTTGCTTGTGTGCTAGTATGAGCCTCAGCTAGTACAATATTGTAAGATTTTTTTCTTTATATTAAAAATAAGAAAGGGACGACATCAATGGTGGTTTTGTCCCACATTGGGTTTCCACCTTAAATCCTGGAGTTCATGTGTGTTAATTATATCTGATGGTTTATTGTTTTCTTAATGCAAATGGTTACTATTTATATAATGTTGAATGAAGTACTGATGCATTGACTTAAGATAAACTGAAGATGACTTAACTGAAAAATATGTTTTACTCGATATACACTAGTTGTATGAATAACAATCCCGTACACACGTGGGTTCCCTTCAGTAAAGTTGCGTACAAAAATCAAGATATGAAATTGAAAAGTTTAATGATTTGAAAATATTGATTCCCCCCCCCACCCCCCCCTCCCCTCTTAGTATTTTTCCCAACAACCTATACAGTCCAATGTTTGTAAATGTAAAGTCTAACAATGTTTGCATCTTATGATCGACTTCCCTTTTGGTTGATATCCCTTTAGGCTACTAGAACACACCCTTATATGCATATAGAAACACTTCCAAATGATATTTATATTCCTTAGTGCACCCCTCGAGGGATGAATCTTCTCTTACTAACTCTTCTATAGAAATATTTTCTCTTAAAAATAGTAAAACATACTTCTTTCTATAACTGATTAGTTACTCAGCTTGGTTGACATTAGAAGTGAAATATTGGACTTTCTCTTGTGCATATTAATGGTGAAGGATTATCACCCTTGATGAGGTGTTACTTCTTGGGTTTCTACATGAAAATTTTATCTTGAATGTATAGTATAGGGACTTCCAAACACCACTCCACATACATCAATTAGAACTACATCCAATTGTACTTCATAAAAAAAACAACCCTCATAGAAAAATTGATTTTGAATCATTTGGTTACCTTTATTTCCACATTCTTATTTACCCATCCCAATGGATATGGGATTAGATGATCATGAAATTCCAATATTATTTTATTGACCAATTTTTTTGCAATGATATTTTTCTATGATCCTATGTTGAGTAGAGAATCAATTTTCATCTTCTAAACACGTATCTTTACATGGAAGAGTTTCATCATTTCCTTCTTTTCCCTTTAATGAAGGTTACTTAGAATCACTCCCTTCTTCACTAATGTGCAAACAATATTCTCACCCATGTATAAGTTTCTATCTAGTTGAATGCTCAAGTCTATGGCCATGATATTTCTCTTCTTCCCATCATCCATCTAGTTCTTCAAGTTGAGTTCTAGATGTAGTTTCCAACACTTATCCTTTATATGACCATCAATGTTATAATGGTTGCTATGATCTTTAAACTAGTGTGTTTTGGCTATTGTATTTTTTCCCTTCATCCCTTTCTATTATTTTTTCCTTCTTTAGAAGATTCTTGGTGTTCCTTGTGCTTCAACCAACTTGATTTTTGTTTCCTCTAGCCTATGTTTTACAGGTATTGTGCATGAAGACAAGACACATCTACCATTCTAGGTTTTAACAACATCATTTTCTTCTACAAATGGATGTGTCAAACCCCTAGATACTTGAGGAGTACACTTGGGTTCTTGGAAGAGATATCTAACATTATTTCCATCTTCTCGAATTTTGTGGTGTATTCCTATACACTCTACCCGTATTTCTTCATGAAGTAATGCCACTAGATCCACTAGTCCCATATATACCGTGTAGAGTAGAATTGGGACTTTATGATGGTTTCAAATTCCTCCCATTTAGTCATTGGAGGACCCCCCCTCCATCCCCAAGGGTTTTATATGGCTTTCCCACCAATTCAAGGCATGACCCTCTAGTTTCAAAAGGGTGAAATATTTTTTCTCTTCTTCTTTTATGTGATGAACACTAAAACAAACTTCTAATTAATGCAATCGGTGATTTAATTTAAAAGAATAAATATCACCTTTATATGGCTTGATGTTTACCTTCGCTTCCATCTTGAATAGGGACTATGAGTGGTTCACAACACTTGAACTTGATTCTTCTCTTTCCCAAGTTCTTTCCTATACTCCTTATATGGTTATTCCCAATCCCAAAATTATCCCTTAGATCTAAAATTTTAGTTTCAGCCTCTGTCTTCAATTCCAATATTTTTTTTCCATAGCTGCCATTAGGAGTTTCATATTGCAATTGAATTTTGCAACCTACTCTTCCAACCCTGAGAAAATCTCATCTACCATATTTCAAAGGTTATTAATATATTCTTTGGACATGACCATGGTTTTATGAATTTATTCTTGAGATTATCTATATCCCCTATAAGTGCCCCCAATATACCAAAAGAAACCTTCTTTGATGCCAATATATCCATATATTTTTGTGGATATTCCACTGGATAGTTTGTCACATCAAATCTAATAAAAAATTACTAAAATTCAAATACTATGAGGGTCAATTTTTCCTCAGATTTCTATATTATTAATTTAATGTGTTTTGATTATGCGTGAACAATATAAAAAAATGTGTAAAATAGAGAATAAATAAAAATGATCACTTAGAAACCATATGACATCAAGATATGATATGGGAAACCCTTTGGGATAAAACCTGGATGGAAGGTAAGGCTAGTTTGCTCTCCGTTTCTTTGAATGGAAAATGGTGCAAATACAACATAGTGAGACTTATGACCCATGGGCTACTATATAACACAAATACTCTCTATTCTACCCTCTTTATCCACTCTCAACTACTATACTCAACTATGGAACAAAATGCACTAGAATAGTATGAAACATATTTTCCCCCTTGTGGCCCGATTATAAAACAAATCGATAGCCAACTAGGGGTTAAATTTGACCCATTCAACACTCAATATTAGTTGAAACTTGACTCTTCTAGAATCTAGAGTCCTCTTCATCATGGTCATGTGGTTAGCACCTTTTCCATGATGTATGGGATGAAACGATATCCTCTCAAATCATGCTGATCAAAACATAAAGGTAACTTCTAGGTGGCATAAATTTTGCATACAATCTATTTAATATATTTCTTGTGCTATTTTAAAGGAAATTGAGTGTATAAAAACACTATGGGTTCCAGTGACAGTGCAAATTGTTGGACCCAAAAAACTTCAAGAAATGCCTCAAACTGCCACTAGAAGGTTTAAAACACCAATTTTCCAAACTAGGAACTACTAATAAAAATGTTTTTTGCATTGGTTCCTCAATTTCTTCCACTCTAAAAGCACAAATATACATTATAAATAATATAGTGTTCCAATATCGATCATTAAGAATCATATATATCAGTTTAAAATAATGAACTTAGAATAGATTAGGAAATACATTCAACTATCTTGTGATATATGTAGGGGTCCTCTTCCCGTGAAACCCCTAAGTTTCCCAAATGAATGTGCCACCCAACCAAGTAGGAATATCATATCTTGCTTTCTATCCCTAGGGAACCTCCACAAGTTCCTTAGCCCTCCATGACCAATCCCTAGAACCATAACTCATAATTTGTGTGTGTCCAACCACTAGGTGCCCAACACTTTCTTCAATCTCAACCAACTATAACAACTCCCACTTCAAAGTTTCTAAACTTGTTCACCCTCCCAAAACTCCAAAACCCAAAAATCAAAGGATGAAGAATATCCTTGCCATTCTTTACCCCATTCCATTTATCCCCCATCAATCTCAAAAAAGATCTCTCATCATTAATGTCTCACCTACCATATCATAAATCATCCCCAACCAAAATCTATGCTACTTTTAAAGCTTCACCTAATCCCATTATTTCTTCATCAATGTCTCAAGTCCACCCCTCTCCCCAACCCACCCCCACTTTACAAGATATGACATGACATTTAATTCACCAAATAATAAATACACAATAAAAATCAAACAATCTCAATAGTTTAGTGAAAATCAATGAGTCACAAAGGAACTTTATTTAATTCAATACTAAATTAATATAATTTTATACTTGAAGTCTACAACATTAATTAATCATTAGTCAAGCTAACGGATTGATCATAAAGTTAATTTAATCAAGTATTAATAATCTAAAGGACTAATCATAAAGTTACATTAATTAATCACTAATCAAGCTCAAGGAATAATAATAAAGTTACATTACTAAATCATTGGTCAATCTTAAAGACTAAATATTTGTTTAATATAAGACCCCTTTAAGATTTAGTTAAAATAATATACCATAGAAATACTAGCATATTTGTCTGAGGTGTGGGCATGTAGCTAGCATATAAATACCTCATACGTATATTAATAACACCAACAAGAAATTACATAGAAATCAATCTTATACTAGGTTAATAACTAAGAATAACATAATAGGATCAAGTGGGAATTATATACACCTTTCCTCAAAAAACGTTGTCCTGAAATTAGATTCAAGAGGATACAAGAATTCAAGGAGTAATATGATAATTAGACATAACAATAAAGGGTGAAAGAAGTAGTAACCATACTTAAGAAAAATCATATGAAAAAGTCGCTTCCCACCTAGGTTTTATAACTAAACTATATTCACCCATCCTCCCTAACCTAATTCTGCTCCCATCATATCCCTCCTTTGCTACAATATATTATGAAATCAACTATATTGACCTAATCATTGATAAAACCAAAATGGAAGAACCATCGACTATGTCGACCTAGCTTCCATAGCAAGAAAATTGCAGACATCACCACATGTCTAGGGTAGTTTTTCCATCGCATACCTCCCATATTTCTAGGTTTAAATTTTACATGGTGGGAAATTCCTACACTCTTACTTCATAAATAAGTTCAATAGGTTGTCATGGACCACATTATGGTTCTAGTTCTTGATTCTTGTCATTAAATTATTCAGTCAAACAAGCATTGTAGGTTACAAACCTACATTTTTCCCAAGGTCATAGCAAAGAATATCGATTAATACAAAATATAATAAAATAATCTACATCTTTGTTGGCTTAAGGGAGACTGACCCAGGTTTAGAGTTATTTATGCCAACCAACAAAACCCTAACTGCTAGCCCTTTCAGCAACAACCTGCGTAGCATAGGTTGCAGTCTCACCCGAAGCATTATTAGGGGATGCTAAAACTAGGTTTCTACATCCAGAGGCCTGTGTGATGGTCTTCCTAAAGATATTATAGTTTAGATCCACCTTCGTGCAGATTTATTCCTACTGATTGTCAACTACTACAATTCTATCGTAATAACCTTTAGACCTTTGTGAAGGTACCTAATTGTACTTAGCATGCATAAAAGATACCGATTCACTACTTTCATGCAATAAATTGTATATTATGAAGCCCTTATGACCTAGATCTACCATCGTGAAAATATATCCTTTACGAATAGATAACTAAAGAAGATCTATCTAGCAACTTCCTGATCTCTGCGATGGAGGTTAATTATACTTATTATGCATAAATATTACAGATCTATCTGTTTCGCGAAGAAATAAAGCATTAAGTTGTATAAAACAAAACTCTAAGCGAAGATATATAAACTTAACATAAATAAATAAACAAGGCATAGATGCACAGATTCGGCTCAAAACAATCTTTATTAAGATGTAAACATTCAGATACAGACTTTCTATCCCTGTGCACCTAGCTGTAGGGGCTTGCACACTTAGTTGCGAACTTGCCAAGGCCTTCGTGCACTTAGCTGCAGGAGCCTTCCCCTTTCACCTAAGTACAGGAAATAAATCTTTCCTGCCTTAGCACCTTACCCTTACAATTATTATTCACCAGAAAGTTATTCCTTTAGGCTCGCTATGACTTACTATATATAGCCTTTTCATTACAATACCATGGCCCGCGGACCATGGGTGAGTCTCAAAACCATCTTATCACCTACCCATACAAGGGACCAATGCCCCTTTGAATCTTACTTAGCTTCATGCTTTACTTCCACATTTCAAGAATACTTTACATTATTTCACAAAAACTATTACAAAGAGTGACTTAAATAACAAAATTTAACCCTAGGGACCCCATCCCAATAGCCCCCCAACACAAATATGGTGACTCTCCCTCGATTCACTCAGCTGGCTTCTCCACTTTATGGTGGAGCTCACTGAACTCCATATTCAAGACTTCAAGGTCCGTTGTGCTCTGTACAACAACCTGATGCACTTCTTCGACCAACTTCTCTATAGTTCGCCCCTCCATCGTGAAGCACATGATCCTTTGCGTCTGCTGGAAAGTCTTCAGCTTCTCATGGATAACTAGAGTAACCAGGCTCACTATCTCTATCCATGGTTGAATCTGAGCCTTCAAAAATTTTTCTTTGCATTACATCTCCTCAACCTGTGCCTGTAGCACCTTCATTTATTGTAAGTGGGTGAAGCACTAGACTAGCGCCAAAGTGCACACAGTCGCCCTGATCTCGTCAACTTTCTACTGTGCCACTTTTTATCTCTCTACCCAGTCGCTGAAGGTTGGAGTCCTCCTGTAAAATGTTCCAAAGTTCCATTTGCATTCTCAAAGAGACAATTACTACCTTTTACTATGTTATCCAAGGTAGACATGTGTTCTCTAATGGTTGCATCGTGATGCTTCCTGACCTCTGGCAGAGTCATTGGCTATAGTTTCAATTGCAGTTCCGAAATATTCATCTGAAAATTGAAAGTAACTCGACCAACCTCCTTCTTAGACTTTCAAACTATAGTGGCCAATTTCCAAACCTTCCCTGAAGCTGCAGCATCCTCTAGAATGTGTAGCTCCGATACTGAATTACATGCTTGTAATCGTTGCTTCTAGGCTCTGGCTTCATGCTACTAGCTCTTCTTTTTTGTTAAGACCCTGAACCTTTTTGGCGAAGATCTGCTCATTGTTCATTTTAAATCCGCTAATCACTAATAGCGTGCACTTTTCTCTAATCCAAAGCTCAACTGAGAGCCCATGATGAAGCACATGGAGGGTCTGAAGTGGAAGCATAGCTAAATTCATACCCATGCCTTTGATCTTTTCAAGGTAAGTGTTATCTTCCTCTAATTCTACACGTAATATCCCTTGTGGCAAGCGAATGACTCTAAGATCCAGAGTTCGTTCTATTTGCATTATTCTCTTGCTTACACGCTGCAGGCTCGCTTGAACCCTGCTCTCTTCGCCCATGCTTGCTTGCAACTATCCTGTTTGTATTTTCAGTTAATGTAGATCTTTTTGCATGCTTCTGAGTGATCGATGGAATTTCTTCTCGAACTGTTGCCACAATTCC
Source organism: Pinus taeda (assembly GCA_000404065.3). Classification (NCBI taxonomy): domain Eukaryota; kingdom Viridiplantae; phylum Streptophyta; class Pinopsida; order Pinales; family Pinaceae; genus Pinus; species Pinus taeda. Next base: position 18,173 of record APFE031532621.1, read on the forward strand.
ATTGTTGTATCAGACCTTGTCTCTGATCGCATCCAAGTCCCACTCTGTGAGTACCATTGGATTTGCGTGTTCTTGCTTGTCTAATTTTTGCTTCTTCCAGGGTCCAGAAGTCATTTCCTTGGTCGACTTCTACAATTTTAAGGGACCGCTCTACTTGTCACCCTTGCCTCCTTCCTTCTCAGACTATTCTTCCTCTTCAGTATGTTGGGAATCCAACTGTTTGACTTATACTATGGCCTCTTTTGCAATGCGCTCTTTATTAGTAGCTACCTATTGATACCTTAGCAATAGCTAATTTGGCAGCGGCTTTTTCTTCCTCTGATCATCCAACTCCTACACTGTTGCTTGTGCTGCTTCTTTCCATTTCTATGTAGTTGTTGTTTGTGCGAAAGAGATCTCTCCGCCTTTGCTAGCACCTGCGCCAAGATCTATGGGTTATCACCACTTCGCTAGCCATGTCCCCATAATCTCTTGTACATTGGCCTCCGTAACTAGGTATGGTAGCTTGTTCCATACCTTCTTAGGATCTTGCCTTGCGTGGATGGATACATTATGAAAGCCGACCTTAAATTCCACGATGGCCCACAATTGCTCAAACAAGGTTGGAGACCACCTTGGCCTCTGAATTATCACTGTGTGGAGGTCCATCTCGACCAGTATCTAGAAGACTTTTTACTTCCTGATCCTCTCTGGATCCTTCATCGCCCACATCGATGCAAACTTCGCTGCCTTCGGTAAATCCTCATCTTGTAGAGGAAACTGACAATCCTCCAAAAGTCACCATGAAACAAGTACAATTAACAGCAAGAGCTAGGTATAGTGAAATGCCTTGCTTTCCTCTAGTGCTTCACGGCAATTTGCTAAAAATTCCTTGTAGAGGTACTGCACCCCCTTTGCACACTGTGCAGCCAGTGAAATTACTAGCGTCGAATCCTCGTCTGTGTGACATTTTGTCATGACCTTCCCAGCTAGAATCTGAGCGGCAAAATGCACCATTGGATTTGCAATAAGTAGATAGAGTATCCGTGCGACTTCTTGATTGACCCATACTTTGTTTTCATTTTATCTGCAAGTTCCTTCTCCTTGCTTTTGCCTCCAAACTCCTTGGCTGGATCTGCCCCTTTATAGGGAAACTTCGTAATTCTATGGATAACCATGTATATTATAGCGATGGGTTCACCTAGCCACAAATGCCCATTGTGCACTAGCATGATAAATTGGCACACACACACAATATTGATATTTGACCTATGAAATTGTGGCACACACAACATATGTAGCAATCTGGCTTGCTCGACACCTTTTACCCATCTCATCGATTCCAACCTTGTGACCCTAGTCTCTTCATAATAAATCTTGGTAATGTATTTATTGGTGGCCAAATGAAAAAATTTATCATGATCGGCTAGGTCCCAATCTTCCAATTTTAACGTAGGGATATGCGCTAAGAGCGCACCTTCAAATACCACTTCTTTTGGCAGTAGCGACATATATATCATGAACTTTCCCGAATTTGGGTCCTTGGTTACCTTCGCTTTCCCTTTCTGTGGATGAATATACACCAGAAGCCTAGTGATAGGCTCACCCTCACCAACATCCAATTCCTCAACTCCATCATGGAGTTCTTCTGCGTCCAAATCCATGGGTTCATACAAATGATTTTCCTTATTCATCCTCCCTTTCTGCCGAACCTTCATGAGGTTCTTCCTCTGTGACTACCTCACTGGTACAAGTTGTGGTTTCTTCTACTTTTCCTTAGCAATTGATTTCTTTAGCCTAAGTGACCTCGATGCCGTAGGAACATATGGCATAGCTTCCATTGATGCAACTTCAGGGGCCTACACTTGGGAGACAACGGCTTCAGAACTTACTGGCTTGGACACTTGATCAAGGATAAGCTTCTGGTTCTACACAGGTAGTTTTGCAAATGATGGGCTTGAAACTAAATCCTCCTATGTCTACCGATTCATAGAGAGAAAATAAGAGGGCTCATACCCAACTTTCATAAATCAAAGTGTTATTTGGCAGACCAACATGCCATATTTCTAGGTGACTTCGAATTCAAATCTGACTATTCCCTCCATTTTCTTATCGTAAATGCATATTTGGCAGTATATATCCAAATATTTTCACCATAAATGTCACCTAACCACTCCTCCTAACAATATTTTCTCTATCCAATCATGAATAGTGACTTCAATGGCTACTTTTGGACCCATCTGCATGAAACCATCCTCCATGGTGTAGCCCTTCTAGTGCACCTCCTCCTAGTGCGCGGTTTGCTTTCCTCGGCCAGCCTCCTTACTATGGTTTCCTTTTCTTTGGGCAGTGTAGTTTATAGTCCCTCTCTCCCTTGTAGTTTGCTAGAGAGCTAATACTGTCCTGCTACCATATAGTCATTACGTAGGGGCAGGACCCCCTATATATAACTTCAACTGACTGCCATTCACCTATCCAGGGAACAATTCTCCATTCAGCTTTACGAGCAGAATTACACCACCATCCGTGATTTCCTTAACAACATACAGGCCCAACTAGTGCATTTGGAACTTTCCATGAAACTTCGTAAACTTACTATCATAGAGAAAAACCAAATCGTTCACTTTCAAAGTGTGCAGCTTAATATGCCTATCATGCCAGGCCTTCTCATGTTATTTTTTCACTTTCTGGGGAAATCTTGCAAGAAACCAGTCTTCTTCAAGCTCTAGTAACTACAGAGGTGCTTCTCCATGGTCTTGCAATCATCCATCTTAGTTAATGCTGCAATCCGTAGACTTGGAAAAATATATTCCATGGGCATCACCGCCTCGATCCCATATACCAACTTAAATGGAGTTTGGCCTGTCAACTTCTTGCATGTCATTCTATATGCCCATAGAACCACTGGGATGTGTACATCCCAATCATTTTTCTTCACGTTACAAACATTTGTCAACGCATTCTCTAGAATCTTATTGAACGCTTCCACTGTACCATTGGCTTGGGGATGATAGGGTGTACTCTTTTGATGATACACTTGGAATCCTTTGAGCATCGCGCTGATTGTTTAATTCAGGAAATGCATACCCCTATCACTCATCAATACCTTAGGGCACCCAAACCTCGTTAAGACGTATTCAAACAAGAAATTCGCAGTGGTAGCAGTAGTACAATCTTTCACCGGTTGCGCTTCTGCCCATCTGGTTAAGCACTTTGTTGCAGTAATAAAGTACCGTGCGCTTATGTTCCTTCCTGGTGGTTGTATCAGACCTACAAAGTCAATTTCCCATTTCTAAAATACATGTAATGACACTTGAGGGTTCAAGGGCACTTCATCTCTTTGCGAAGGCTTTCCCATCCTTTGACAAGCATCACATTCTTTACAAAAATGCCTTAGAATATTTATGCACTGTCGACAACCATAACCCTGCACATAGAATCTTCTGCGCAGTCGCTCGACCTGCATAGTGTCCTCCCACCACTCCTCCATGTGCTTCGGCAATGATACTAGGGTGCTCAAACTTGGAACATATCGGCGTAATATTTCATTTGTTCCCATTGGATACAAGTGTCACTCTATAATAGAAAAATCAGTAGTGCGGACCATTAGTTCCTTCTTCTATTGAGTAGAATATCCTTTTGAATTTGTTCCAGTAATCAGAAGCTGAATTATATCTCCAAAATGATCATTCGCAACACGAACAACAAAGAGTTGCGCATTCAGAAATTCTTCTTCCAAATTGGTTGGTTCTTTGCCTGTCTCAATCCTGGATAGATGATTTGGTCCCGCATTCAACCGTTCTGGCTTCACAATCACTTCAAAATCATATTCTTGGAACAACAACAACCATCTACAAATCTTCCCCCCCCCCAACACATGCTTGTTGATCAGGTACTTGAGAGTGGAGTCATTTGTGTACATTTTGGAGTGTGTACCCAACAAATAATGTCAAAACTTTTGTAGCACATATACTGTCTCCATCCATTCATGCTCCATAGTGGAATAATTCTTTCGGGCTTTTGACAGTTTCCTACTTGTAAAGGCTATTGGATGATTATATCACCTTTGCCAGGATGGGTCAATACTGCACCCAACATAATATATGAGGCATCTACATGCACATGGAACTCTTTCTTCCAATCCGGAAATAATAATATGGGCACGATCACCATATTTTCCTTTAACACATCCAAACTTTGTTTACACTGCTCATCCCAACAAAAAGTTGCATCCTTCTTTAATAGTTTCTCCATTGGCACAATTATCTAGGCATAAGACTTGATAAACTTCCTATAGTAGCCTGTGTGGCCCAGCATTATGTGCAGCTACTTAATATTCTTGGGAGCTTCTAAATTCATGATCACTGTTACCTTCGCAGGGTCCACATTCAATCCTTGCTTGTATACAACATGGCCTAGAAAAATTCCAAAAGGCACGCAAAATATGTATTTCTTCAAGTTCAGCGCGATCTGATGTCTGCGACATGAATCCAGCATGAGGCACAGACTTGCAAAATGGCACTTTACCAATCTGAACACAATCCAATCATGAAAATATACCTCCAATAATTTATGAATAAAATCCTTAAATGTCGTGATTACTACCCTGGAGAAGATTGCGGGCACATTCTTCAGTTCGAATGGCATCACTGTATACAGAAAGCAACCCCATTTTGTCACAAAGGTTTTCTTGCTGCGATACTTCGATGCGATCTTAATCTGATGGTATCCTGAGAACCCATCAATGAATGAATAAGCCTCCTATCCTCCAACATTGTCTAACACTTCATCTATAAATGGTGGTGGAAACAGATCATGAACACATGCGTCTTTCAACTTTCTCTGATCTACACATATCCTAATTTCACCCTGCTGCTTCTTCTCCTAAACCACCATGAGACTCACCTAATCAAATTATTCAACTGGTTCAATAATTCTTGCCTCTTGCATCTTATCAAGCTCTTTGCATACCTTTTCTTTATACTTCGGATTGAGCAGATAAGGTCTTTGCTTGACGGGATTCGTGTCAGGTTTCAAAGTAATTTTCATTATGCCCAAATCTACTACAATACCTTTTAGATCAGAGAAATTCATTGGGAATAGATCCTAGTATTCCCGTCGTAGTTCAACCACCTTATCGACTGTATCTTCGTCCCAATAGTCTCCTATCTTCGTGAACTTAGACTCCACATCAGATCCAATATTTACTTGTCGGGTTTTTAGCAGCTCTATTACATTAGGGTTCTCTATCTGAGGTCCTTCAACCTCGCATTGTCCTTCAATTTCTGGAATGTTGATTTTTCTTGGATCATCCTCCTCTTCTTCAGCAGTCATATTGTAGCATTCTAGTGCATGGCGCAGCTCTATACTCCAATCTAGCTATACCCATTCCCTCAGCTCTTTAGGATTTCTAACAATTGCGGCCTCAATTTCTTGTAGCGCTTCATCAATGCATTCAAATCCATACTCAAATATGAAAGTCAATAAGAAGCTTTCCCTCAAGATATCCCATTCACCTGTTCCATGGCGTATATATGTTTCCAAATACCAGTTTATTGGAATAGTATCTAAGGTGTGACAGAAAACATGTACCTACTCTGGTTGAGGTTCTTCACTCCAAGATTTAGCCCACTATGCCAAGTGTTCGCGCGGATTATCCTTCCCACTATGCTTCTCAGTCATCTGGGTATTAGCATATCCAAACCTTAGCTTCATCATCCATCTGTATTCCTTCTAGTCAGCAAAGATTTCCTTATGCGTACCCCACCATTGGCCGGGCGTAGCGCATAGTGCCAATTCTAGTGCCTGGAATTGATGTTCCATGGGCACCTCCTTTTCAAATTATTCCAAAAAGAGATTAACATCATTCAAACCATCATAGTGTGGAATATTTCTTACCTTTGTGGATACACACCGTAGTGATTTGGTCATGATATTGCAATGCAACGTAGATACTTCATGCAACCAATTATGCCAGTGCTCGAGTTCTTCATCCAAGTCTGAGGTACAAGAAATATCCCTATCCCACGAAATTCATCTATCAGCCATAGGATTGACCAAATCTTCATCTTGTGCCACAATATTGTATATCTGGTCTAGATCATCATCATCCTCCACAAAGTCACAAACATGCTCAGTATAATGTGCTTCTTCATCGGGTCCAGTGGCACAGTAACCCTGAGTGCCTTCCTCTCAAATGTCATCTTCTGGTTCTTCAGATTAGTCATCGCATCCATATCAAAGGCCCAATCAATTCGTAGTAGTGTAGGGTAGGGATTGTTGTCATCAACTATTTCAATTACCTCAAAGTTAGCCAATGCACTCACTCCTTCAATGTCCATTGTTACCCCATATAGGCTCCCCATAGGAATAATATTATGTTAATTAGCCATGCATAATTGTATAGGATACCATTGTAGTGCAGGTCTCCCCATCCTTTCCCATGTCTACTTAGGTAGCACATTTGCAAAAAAACCCAAATCCAAGATGACTTGGTCCATTTCATATTCTCTTATTTGCACGACCAACCTCATCTCATGCCCTATCCACTTCATATGCTTTCCTAGTTTCCTCACAGTGTGCTATTTTAAAGGAACCATAATCTTACTCACATAGTTGTCTATTAGCTCTTGGAGTCCTTCTACTACCTTCTTATCACGCAACAACTTCATACAGGTCTTTAGGAAAGTAGTTAACAGTGAAGGATCCACATCTTGCACTTCATTGTTCCCAGCTGATTTCTCTTGACACCCAGACGTAGAAGCTTCAGCGAAGTTCTTTTTAGCCTTCATAAAAGTTTCTTTATCCCGGTTGAGGTCAAAACTGACTTCCTTTTCAGTGGCCTTGCACACCCATCCTTCGGTCTCTGCTTGCTTTCTCTTATATTTATCCATGGCCATACCACTGCGTGTTACTATATTAACACTGTGATCTTCTTCATATGGTTCCACCCTCATCATCTGGATATTCTGCATAGGTTGTTGAGTTTGCTTCTTCTTTTCTTGCATATTTTCTATAAGGATCGGGAAATATTCTATCACATGATCGAATTGTCTACAATATTGACAATATGGATGCGTTTGGTTCTCATAGTAGCGCGCAAAATGTCCAGCTTCTCCATAGTTATAGAAAGTAACTTGTCCATGACCTCTTCCAGCCCCTCCTCCTCTTAGTCTTCCACGACCTTGGAATCCTCCACGCGTTGTACCCATGCCCTAATCCAAAGGTCGAGTTTCTACCTGCATTCGATAAGTAGGGGTTCTATCCATCATTTATTCATAATGTCGGCAATGGAACTCATCATGACCTACAAATTTGCAGAAATTGCAAAGCAAATGCTAAGGGGTCTGTACAAACTTCTGTAGCAGATGACAATTGTCTGTTGCATGTTGTCTTATAACCTGACAGATAGTGCACCATGGTGCTACTTCTACGCTCGTCCCAATGGTATTTTTCAGCTTTAGGGGGACAACCCCCCCTCCCCCCATAAGATAGTTCTGATAAACCGAGAAATTGTCCTTATCATTCCCATGGCCCTTACATTTCAAGCACCAAACTTCAACGCACACCTCAGCCTGAGATTCCTTCCTCTTCTTTAGGCTCTACAACTCTAGGTGTAGACTTTCCATCTGCTAGTGAATATGTTGTACTCCAATGTTCATATCTTTTATTGGCAAGGCTTCCAATCTCATCACGATCTCCACAACTTCTGCTTGTGTTACTATCTTCCATTGTGATAATGGTAATCTTCAGTGGGGCAACAATGAAGAAATGTACCAATCTTTGTGTTGTTCATCTGCGATGTTCATATTAGCCTGCTAGATCAGGCATTTTAGCCTCTGATCAAAATCCAACGAGGATTCGTTCATCACTTGCTTTATCTCCTTAAACTCTGCAACATACTGTGCCTAAGATTTAGGCTTCTTAAAATCACATTTCAATGCTTGCTGAGTGTTGGACCCCCCCTGCAGTGAATATTTAATGGGCGGCATTGCGGCCCCATTATGAATTGGGGTCCAATGCGGCAATAAATTTGAATACAGAAGATAATCAGGCACCACACCCAATAGTATGAATTCACAATTTTTGTTTTACTCTCACAACAGTTTGATTTTGCAAAAGAATCTCCAAACAAAACAAGACTAGAGGAGAAGTCTTCATATAAGCAAGGGGGAAAGTCACAAAAGAAACTTAGTGAACAGCTGAATTGATGACGGAACATGAATTGTATCGCAAATAGGACCTGAATGACATCAACAATCAATGGACCTAAATCAATGAAGGATGCAAGATTAGGAAGCAGAAATAAAGTTTATATTTCAATCCATCCTAGACATTTGACCAGAAGACATCATAGGCTTTATTAAATACTATCAGGGAGTACAGGTACTGTGAGTACAAAGTTCTACTCTTGAAAATTCAATTTTTTTTTAGAAAATTTTAGAAAATTTTTAAAATTAAGTTAGTACCTAAATGCATATTTTACTTACATATTCATTTCACTACCCTCATCCTATTATTTTTACTTACATATTCCTTTTATTACCCTCATTCTATTATCCTATTCATAACCATTATCCTATATTTAATACTATAAACATCCTCCAAATATTTATTTCATATCCTATATTCATATTCCATACTCCATTTACATATTCCATATTCATTTCATCTCATAAGCACAAGTTTTTTTTTTGAAAAGCAAAAAAAAAGGATCAGAATAGAGGGTTCAATAGTTGAAACCCTAGACCCTGCACAACCAACTACAACATTAGTATCATGGAATTAATTTTAAACATGACCTATATATGGTCATTTTAAAATAAAAAAGAGATATATTGAAATAAATACATATGGAAACATGCACATTATAAAGAATATAAAGTGAAAGAAATCAAAATGGTTTATTGTAATAAGTTATAATAGCACATAAAGAGTGATACTATTGAAGTGACAGGGGTTATTATAATAATCATAAAATGCAAATACATGTTATGAGTGCTTTGGAGGAATAAGTCATAGGTAATGGAGGTAATGGATATAAGGGAAAGTATGATGACAGTGGAATGGAGACAAAACCATAGACCATGCAATCAAAACTATTCAATATGGCGATCAAAACACAATGCATAACAAATACGAGCCAACTGTAATAAAACATATGGTTTGCAAACAATATGATGGCATGAGTAATATATCAGTCAAGGTCAAACAATAAATGCTAGGATAGTACTAAGGAATGGTATGCGGGACAACCATGATGGAATGAAGGATGGCCTCGATGGAAGCCATCAGAGGATACAACAGGTAAAACGGTAAAACAAAATTTAAAAAATACAAACAACAAAGGTTTCAAAATAATGCCGAGAGTTTGCATTTAACAGAGATTCACATATACTCTGCCATTGTATACACAGAGCATGGTGAATATCATTCCCTCTCCACCCTCACAGCCGTTTTGAAGGCTCAGGGAGAGCAATGAAATATTGCAGAAGAATTTAGCATATGGTTGTGAGCCTGAGATGAGTATTTAAGAGAAGAAACATGGAAATAGAGGAAAGTGAACCAAGAGGGAGAAGGCAGGAGATATATCAGTTGGGGATTGGAGTGATAAGAAGGAAACTCGGAGAAGATTAAGAGATAAGCCAAGGAGACTAACAGAGAAAGTGGAGTTAGTTAAAAGAGATCTCGTGAAAAAAAGGTAAGATCGAAACTTGATATCCCTCATTGAATGCAACAAATGTTTATCAGAAAATCTCGGGATTCTTTCATTAAAACAGAGGTTAAACTCTGAGATAGGAAAGTGCTCCAACCTCTATTGTCATTTATCATTAGCCATCTATGCCATCAGTCAAAGAATATATGTTTTGAAATGAAGTTAAACAAGTGGCAACCATAATAAAATGTAGGTCGATTGAGTCACGACCAAGGGAAAATCAATATAAATCATTGCAGCCAGGTAACTCCATTAGGAACCTCCACGTTCACTCATCAAATCATTGAACTGAATGTTTGATTGCATAACTAAATGTTTTTGTTGAGCTTGAGTAATGAAACGAAGTGTCTGTAGTTTTGAATACATAAACACAACCTTTTACAGAGATTGAATAATGAAAACAGAGTGTTTAAGTGGAGTTTTGAAAACACATGCTTTCGCCAAGTTAAAACGAAGTGTTTGGTTGTAATTCTGATTGTATAAACATGTGTTGGGTAATGAGATAGAATGATAAGTTAAGGCTTGGTTGCATGAATACATGTCTACACCAAATTGGTCAATGAAATAGAGTATTGAACCTGCAAAGAAATGCATAAAACAAATGGATTCGTTGTGTAAACAGTGAGTTCAAATTGCAAAAATGGTGGGTTGATTGCATAAACAATGAATTTGATTGCATAGAAAGTAAGATTAATTGCACACATAGTGGCATTAATTTGACAAACAGTAAATGAAGAAATAAATCCAGTTTGATATATGAATGGGATCTGTAATAATGGTGTTTGACATACGATTTGTTTGACATATGAATGAGTTAGGAGAGTGACAAGGAAAATAAAAATGGAAAGGAGAAATCATGATATGATTTTGTTTTTTTTTTAAATTCAAAATCAAAACAAAGATTGATTTCCAAGTTTTCTCTTATAAACAGTGATATGCATGAAGAAGAATACTTGATTTGTATCGACAAAACAGGGTTGTGACGAAAAAGGAACATAGCTGAGAGTGGATTTTACATCAGAAAAAGCAGTTTGTTTTTGTTTTTCAGTCATAGAGGTTAATAAAAAAACATTGATTCATTGTTGCAGAGAGACAGAAACAAAAAGAAGCCTGGTTTTATCATTCTAAAGAATAACAAGAGAAAGGTAAGCCTTCTACAAACTGAATAAAAAAGGATTTTTATGCACAAATGATTGTTATTTTTATTGTTAAAAATGAAGTTAATGATAGTAGAAGGGTATATCCACTGGTTTTCAGAAAACATGACCACTAGGATAGAGCCAAAATTTCAAATAGAACAATGGAAGAAGGAAACAATAGAAACGTTATATCAAGTAGGGCTTATAGGGTTTCTACAAAGGTTTAATAGTCACAGTGAGGGAATAACCAAAGAATCTGTGGATAACTATACTTAGGAGCAAACAAGGGTAGGGAACCCAATCATTCCAGTGACTCAGAAATACATTTCCCAAGCATTAGATCTTCCACTAATAGGGGAAAACTAACACAAAGGTCTACATTTCAAGGAGAAAGTATGGACTTTCTTCTTGGAGAAAAATAGGAAGGGATCCTTTGACACAGCCAAAGGCATACCCAGGGAGTGGTTCAATGAGCCATGGGGGGAACTAGTCTTGATTATTCAGAAATTATTCACTTGTGAGGGATAGAGTGTGGCACACTTGTATCATGTTAGGCTCCTCCAACACATTAAGGAGGAAGTCAAAATAAACTTTCCATATTTCTTCTTCCAAAGTCTCATTAAGATTATAGAATCAGTAAGAAATGAGAATAAACCAAGGGAGGCTCAAGTCTATCATCAGGGAGTCATAAAAATACTTGTACAACATCAAGTCAAAACATAGGGCATAATTTGGAGAGAGTTTTTAATTCAAAACAAGTATGAGGAATAGGTCATTGAGGAACAAAATAAAATAGAGCAGGAAACCAGGGAGATCATGAATTCACCACTGTATCCCAGAACCAGGTCTAAAAAGCAAAATAACATTGTTATGGTTGAAAAAGAACATCCACCATATCCACTCCTAGGAGGCCTAGGAGGAAGAGCCCAATAGAAACAAGTAGCAGGGACCAAGAAGTACAAATTGTAGAAACATGTTCTTTAGTGAAACATGTAGAGGATATAATTGAAAGATTAGAGAAATAAGCTTTAGAGAAAGACTCTTACTTTGATGATGTGGTAGCCACATCATTTGAAAAAGACACACATGAACTCAAAAAATAGTTACACTTGAGCAAAATCAAAGAATTAACAGACCAGCTAGAAATATATAAGGATTTTGGAAAAGCACTTGAAGAAGAAAAATAAGGCATGCAAGAAAAGTAATGCAAACTTAGTTAAGGAGAACAAAAAATTAACTGAATAAATAGGCAAACTTAAGAGAAAGAATGACATACTTTGCAAACAAGCATTCAAGTGGCTTAAAGAAAAGAACATGTGGAAAAACAAATATAAAAAACAGAAGGCCAAGAATACTATGTATAAAGAAGAACACAGCATCTGTTAGAGGCAGCACAACAGGAGGCATCAGTGTTAAGTACAAGATTCACAGCAGGGGTCAAGAGATCCAAGAGGAAGAAACAAGCATGAGGACATGCTTAAGAATCAACAAGGGGGAGATGTTGGCCCTCATTTTTGGTCCATTTTTGCTCAAGGAAACTTACTTAATTCTTATATTATCCATCCATATTCCATCACATCCACATCATTTTGATGTATTTTATGCATATTCAGGTATTAAATTTTAATTTTGCAATTTCTAGAAGTTTTTATGAAAATTGAATTTCAAGTGCAATTTTTGGACAGAATCAGAAATTCCCGTAATAGCTATATGGATGTCATATTTGCAAGACACATTGGCTCGAGTTGGATACATGTATGGAAATATTGGGAACTAGGACTAAGCTAACTCCAATTGTTTCGGTCAAAACAAGCTAAATCAGGCCCAATCAAAGCTGGTCAAATAGGACTAGCCATCTAGAAAATCCCTAGGAAATAGGGCAGTTTTATGATTTCATGGGATTGTCCATATTTTTAGTGATAGATTGGATGGATTCGACTTGGATAGATGGATATTAATAGATATAGTTTTTAGAGAGACTTTATATCAGTTTGTTTCATGATCTTATATTTAAAGCCAAAACTTTGAAGGCTTATATATGTAGCTTTTGTATAATTTATGCTGAGACATTTGAATATTTCAAGTTAATTTGAAGAACTTGTTCTACTTCCATTTTTGTTGTTCATTGGTGTGGATGAGTGACTAAAGTTGCAGTAGTTGATAACATCCTCAAGTGTGCAAGGCAAGGGTGGAGGGTCCCCACTCCAAGCTAAGTACACTTCATTGTTAAACTAGCTTAATTTTCATGAACTAGTTGCTTCATATTTGTTTATTTGTTTTGTTTCAGATTTGCTTACTTGAATTTATGTTAATGATTTATGTTGATGATGAATCTTAGTTTGTTTATAATTTTTATGAGAAGGGACAACAAAGTCTTCAAGTTCAATCCTCCTTCTATTGAATTAATGGATCAAAACTAGAGTTCATCTTTATTGTGTTCAAGTAGTTTTATGCAATTTTAGTTTTCTAGCAATAGCATAATGATGAGTGAATTATGGTGAGGAATATCAAAGATATCTTAAGTTAGGAGTCTCCTTCATTGTTTATTTATGCATCTTAAACTGTTGTTAATTAATGATTTTTTATTTATATTCATCAAGTGATATTGTAGAAGAAGGACACAAATGGATCTCTTAAGTTAAGAGCCACTTCATCTCTCATACATTTCAGAAGTGAATTATAAATTTTTTAATAGATTTATATTTGTAATATGCACTTCCTTAATTCTTCATATTTTATCTTCTAAGCTTGGCTACATCTGATATCCATACATTATGGACATGCCTCCAAGTTTTACAAACCTGGATTGATAAAGAATACTTGTGTTAATTTGTGTTAATGAATTATCCCAACACTGATTATCTGCCAATTTCATGATAGGGTGATCTTAACAGTACTTGATATACCAGGTCAATTCTCTATCCTGCAACGCTGTGACCAACTGTTCTTTCTTTAGATTATCATTAGTGATCTATTGCAATGTCCACACAACATTTGCAACAAACCAGAATTGCTCAGGGTCTTTGCTCCCTACCCCTTTAACAATCGAGATATTCATTGCATTCGCCATGTTGAATAGTGGAGGTGGAGGCGGAGGTGGTGGTGAAGGTGTAGGTGTATGCAGTGGAGGTGGAGGTGGAGGTGGAGGTGGTGGTGAAGGTGTAGATGTATGCAATGGAGGTGGAGGTGGAGGAGGAGTAGATGGATGAGGTATATGCGGGATACCCTGACTTACCAACTGTAGTGCACTCCGTGGTGTATTCAAACTCATTCCTTCGTCATCACTTGAAGAGGATTCAAATAGCGGACTATATTAAGAGCACGCTTCTCCATTCCTTCTGAAGAGTTTTCCACTTTGCTAGTCCCAAACATCAAGGTAGTGGCATAACCCATTTTTTGCATAAAGAAATCTTTATCCAAGTTTGCAGATATTTTAAATACTTACCTCGCATTCCCTTGAAGAGCTTGCATTTTTCTTCGCTATAACTGATGGATATATTAATCTCAAGCTCAATGACAAATCCCCCTAGTATGCGATCAATCTAGTGATCAACGACCCATGCAATGTTGTTTTCTGAATCTTCCAAGCACCTCACCAGATCTGGAGTCCACACAATAAGGTTGTCAAGTCTCCACATACCCTGATTGTTTGCCAATCTAGACAACTACTCGTATAATTCACAAGGGAAGAAATAGAAAAATTTCTCAGTTTCGTTTGAGTATAGGTATCTACTGAACCATTCTTCCTTGGACAACTGTGAGTTTCTTTTCTCCTGAGATGTGAAGGTGTGTTCCTTTTGGTTGAGCCACTTCTCAATTTCTTTCTTGGTAGGGAACCACTTATTCAACATCACACATTCCTCAGATTGATCCTGGTCCCAACAATAGAACCATTTGTTGGCTTAAGGGGGCCTGACCCAGGTTTGGAGTTATTCACGCCAACCAACAAAACCCTAACTATTGGCCCTTTCAGCAGCAACCTGTGTAGCACAGGTTGTAGTCTCACCCGAAGAAGTATTGGGGGATTCTAGAAGTAGGTTTCTGCATCTAGAGGCCTCTGTGATGGTCTTCCTAAAGATATTATAACTTAGATATGCCTTTGCGCAAATATATTCCTTCTGATTGTCAACTACTACAATTCTATCATAATGATATTCAGACCTTTGCGAAGGTACCTCATTGTACTTAACATGCATAAAAGATACATATTCACTACTTTTGCGCAATAAACTATATAATCTGAAGCCCTTATGACCTAGATTTGTCATCTCGTAGATCTATCCTTTCCAAATAGTTAACTAAAGCAGATCTATCTAGTAGCTTCCCGATCTCTGCGAAGGAGGTTAATTATACTTATTATGCATAAATATTACAGATCTATCCCTTTCACGTGTAAATTAAGCATTAAGTCATATAAAATAGATCACTGAGCGAAGACATATTAACTTAACATAAATAAATAAACAAGGCACAAATGCACAGATTCAACTCAAAACAATCTTTATTAAGATGTAAATGTTTAGATACAAACTTCCTATCCTTGCACACCTAGTTGCGAGGGTCTACGCAGTTAGCTATGAACTTGCCAAGGCCTTCGTGCACTTAGCTGTAGGAGCCTTCCCCTTTCACCTAAGTATAGGAAACAAACCTTTCTTGCCTTAGCACCTTACCCTTACAATGATTCTTCACCAAAAATTTATTCCTTTAGGCTTGCTATGACTCACTATATATAGCCTTTTCATTACAATACCATGGCCTGTGAACCATGGGTGAGTCTCAAAACCATCCTATCACCTACCCAGACAAGGGACGGATTCCCCTTTGACTCTTACTTAGCTTCACGCTCCACTTCCACATTTCGTGGAGAATTTACATTCTTTCACAAAAACTGTTACAAAAAGTGACTTAACTAACAAAATTTAACCCTAGGGACCCCATCCCAACAATCTTAGCATTACTCATTCAACGTCTTGACATCAACTAGTTACTAGTATGGTTCTTTGACTTTCATATAACCTCTTCCAATCTATAGGCCGTCTTTCATATGTGTGTGTGTGTGTTGACTGAAGAGAACTTTTTATACTTCTCTCGATCAACTCCTCGAATCTCATAGGATGGGTAAGATAGTGGGACATGTTTTCCTATTGTTTTACACCCTAAATTTATGGCTAGTTGAAATAGAATTTACAATTTTTTATGATAAAAACAAAATTTATTTATATGGAATTAAAATGAAAAATAAAACTAGATTTAATATTTACAAAAATATTATTGAAAATTCATAAAAATATTAGAAATAAAAGGTTGTGCATAGAACAATCAGTAAACAAAATAAAAAATTAGACATAAAATAACAAAAAACTAGTTATTCTTTTGGAATTTTGCAATCCCAAAAATTGTAGAGACTCAACTATGCTAAATTTTATAAATTTAAAAGAACAAACAACTTGAAAAAAAATAAAATTATGCAAGAAATATACACAATAAAACATAAATAAAAAGGGTTTATTTGTTAAATAAATATCTATGAGTATAGCAGAACAAAAGGGCATATCCTAGCAAAGAATCTTGGGCATATTAGATTCTCATTATCAGCAATGCAAAGAGGTCATATATAGATACTCCAAAAAGAAATTAATTATGAGATAAGCCTCAAACACCTTGGGATAATCTAATACAATTATAGACAACCTGTTTTCTCTGCAACATTAATGGTTGTTAGCATTAGTTAAATCAATACCTCAACTTCTAACAACAAATAAAATAACAAGAAATAAAGTTACCTAAAAATATGTTCTCAAAAGTTGAGTGGAGTTTCCATTTGGACTGTATCTTCCCTTCGAAAATAATTTGCTACCACATTTGGTTCATCTTCTTGTAAGTCACAAAAAAATGAAATCATATGGAAGGAATGACAACTTGAATTAATTTAATGCATACCTCTCCTCACGATGTTCTCTCCTTTCCTTCATAGGCCCCCTCCTATTTTTATGGCTATTCAAAGTATTTAGGACATTAAACCACTTTGGAAGTTTGCTAAGGCTTAATTTCTAATGAAGTAATGATTAGAATATGAGGATGGCGTTTCTAAAGGGAAAGTTAAATTAAATTAACTTTTTAAATAATTATGTTTTAATTTCCTAGTAGGTGGGACCCTCCTAATCCATCAAATAAACCATTTGATATTTGACTTAGCGATATAATTTATTTGCTCAATAATTATAATTAAAACAACCATTGACCATGCATATACATGCCTCCAAGAAGAATAGGACAAAATAAGAAATGTTATTATAAATCATGTTGTATAGAACATCACATCCCTGTAATATAAATAAAAAATAACATCATCCATATGTATTCATGTATATCCATGTAGAAGTAAGAGGGGTGTGCCAAACCATCATCGTAAAACAGAAAATGAAAAACACCTTGTAGCTCCCACGATTCCTCTTAATCACCAAGGATCATAATAATCAACAAAGACATATCTCTCTCTCTCTTTCTCTCTCTCATAAAAAATACATGTATCCTCAAAACATATGACACATGTGTCATAAAACCCCCCAAAATTGTTATCCACAATATGAGTCACATGTAACCATCCATGTATATAATATCATGTAATAAAATTGTAGTCATTGTAAAAATAAGCACCGAGAATCCAAAAAAACAAAAAAAAAAAACAAAAACAAAAACAAAAAAAACAAAACCTGAAATAGTATCAAAACTAAAGCATGGTATATTCGCAAATAGAAATATAATCTGGAAATATAAACAAAGTATTACTTAGGCCCATGTGATGGTGCACTTTCAGCTTGTTGCTCTTGCTGACTGTGATGGGCATGAGAGGTAACAAAATGAGAAGATCCATGAGAGGAATATGATCTCATGGCTTGGGCCTTTTGTTTCTCAAGACTGGCAGCAGGTTAGGGAGGCCGGATAGTAGGTCTAGAATATTGAGTTGTAGTTTGAGGAGTGGGCATAACACGTGACGTAGAAAACTATAATTTTTGTGATACATGTGCTTCTAGAGGGGGTGGAGGGGTAGGGAAAGAAACTATTGGCCATTCATGAACATATCATAAAGGTTGTGGCTAAATGATATTATTCTGTCCATCATTGGCAAGGACTACATGTGGAGTTGAAACATGAGGGGTCGTTGGAACACCAATGTTGAGCATGTTGTGAATAAATGGTTGTGGGGCTTGAATGTCAGGTTGACTAGTCAAATTTAAAACACCAGTTTGTAGCAACTATCTTAAATCTTTTAGGTCTCCATCAAAGTGTACTAAGACTCTCGACCTTCTATCTCTTCTTCTACCTAGAAGTTTGTCTCTATTTTTTCTTCCCCTTCCTCTATCTCAATTAAAAAAACTCATGTTGTAAAAGAAATATTGTGTTATTTGCAAGTCACAACAAGTTAAAATATCTGAGCATTAATAAATCTTATATTACATGAGTTTTAAATAACATAAACTTGGAAAAAAATTGTAACAGGAGAGATAATTTCTTAGTGTAGAATGAGAGAAAATATGTGTTTAGTAAAAACATCATGGTCACAGCTCTACATAATATCGTAACATGAAAAGGAATGGAGTAACAATAACTAATATGGCTTGGAGCATTTATTTGAATTTTACAGGGGCCTAATATACCGTGATAATAAATCACTGATATAATATATCTCTGATTTAATGTATAAGAAAGTGACTGGGCTTAAAAAGGGACCCAAAGTCTCATGTCATAGGCATATAAAAAATATACTTGACATGAGTTTTTTTAATAAAATCCTTTAGAAGTGATGTGGTCATGTCTACAAGGGTTATTTGTCATTCCTGGAACACATAACTGGAGAGATATGTTTGTAATATATATAGGGTTTATGCAAGAACAAGGTGTTGGATTTGACTAACCAATTGAATATGTGTAAATTCCTTTTATATTGAGCGAATGAAGGTATGGATAACATCAAGATTTTGACTTGAAATAGAAAGAAATGAGGTAGTTCAAAGCTCATGAATGAATGCATGCATATTAGAAACCTATTTTGTCTAGTACATAAACAAAAACATCAGTTTGGTACCATTCAACTATTGGCAGCGATGTGTTTTTGTGCCCGATACCCGAAGGTCTTGTGGGCGAATACTTTGATTCATGCATTTTATTTGGATGCCAGATATTAACTCAAATAAACAGTATTTCATGCTACCTATAAACATGTCAATGCCCCAATATTTTATTGTTCAAATGTGCGCCCCTAACATCGTTATGGACAATACATTATGGTCAATTTTTCAAATAACTTTTGTTTGAAAAATAATGGTCATATAGACAGTGTTTCAATTCTTGCTATCATAACCCAACGTATCATTCTAGGATACTATATTTTAATAAAGCATTTACATCCTTTGTCATGCATGGATGGGATAAAATCATGACCATAAAGCTAGCAAAGGTATTTTGTAACCATTCAAACCCTCAATAATGACATTATTAAATAATGATCCAACCATAGGAGTTAAAAAAACATAGCCATATATGTAAACTTATATGGGGGTTCTTATAAATATGTCGTAATAATGGGCATCAAATCTTGACATTAGAGACTATAATAGTTGAATGAAACTTTAACCTTTATTTCTTCATTTCTTTATGGAAGTTTAGCACATTTCAAACCTTGGTAGTATATAAATATGTGCTTATGTTTTCTATTCATTAGTAGTTTTACTTGTCATACTCATAGCAAATATTTTAGATTAATTCCATACATGTTCAAAACCCAAGTATCTAGGAAAATATGATGCATAAGGGTCATTTACCTAATATCATCACATGTTGTACTAGCTCCTTATGTCATCATCTTAAGGTATGGTCCCACCTACTAGTTCCTTTTTTCTTTCTTTTATGATGTTTGCATTTAATTTATTTCTTAGGTGGAGAGGGAAGGTATTGCAATGATTTGTGAAATTTTTAATATTGATGTGTGTCAACACTGGCAACTCTGTAAGATGGTTTGTGTATGCCAAACTAGAACTCAAAAATATTTGGTTATTGAACAATAGCTTTTACTATGAGTGAGAAGGATGTGAGTTGTCATTAAGGGATAGGAAGAAAGGGATGCAAGACGTGGGATGAAGAAAGACGAGAACTAGGGCGGTTTATTGTAGGTAATGATAAGGTTAGACATAGCTTCTTTGCAATCTAGTTGTTGAACAAAGGGAAGGCTTCTTGTCTCCTGTATGAAATATTTGGTTGTTCACATGTTAAAGATATCAACATAAAAATATTTTCAGAGGTATAAAGCTTAAAACAAATTGTATCAGAAAGGAGTTTTTTGTCTTGTTAAAGATATTTTCCAACTATATTCAAAGTATAAATGTGCATTAGCCTTATGAAGGTTGAGGAAGTCTAAAAGAAAGAAAATACATAAGCAAGATAACATAAATATAACTTGACTAAAGAAAACTAAAAAGAAAAAAACAAGAGTACATAAAAATAAAACGAACTGCAAAGCGAGTGCAACAAAAGAAGGGGCTATAGTAAGATAAACTAAAACTGAAAAAGCATTTACAAGTATGGGGGAATGATTTTGATGATTTATCCTTGCACTACTTCTATGTATGGCTTAAGATGAGATCCATTCGTAGTGTAGGGAATTATGTGATCATTTCCATCTTTAAGAGATAATATTTAGGCCCAATAATAGAAGTGATTTTAAAGGGGCCAATCCATAATTTTTGGAACTTATGACGTTCCTTTTTCTGCATGTGTAGAATCACATAAAAGTACTTTTTGATTGACAATAAAACTAATAGTTTCAGGATTTTTTTCAAATTATTTCTTCATTGTTTGCATCTGTAGTTTAATATCATCAAGGGAATGATTTCATTGTTCTTCATCGACTAATAGAGCTAAGACTCTTTCTGGGATGTCAATTGAATTAAGCTCTTTAGCTTGCATGGAAAGAACTAAAGAAGTAAACTCAAGTTCAACAAGAATAACTACCTCTATCCCATACACTAACTGAAAAACAGAATAATTAGTACTGGATTTTATGATTGTACGTTCAAACCAAAGAGTGAATATTAACAACACAAAGGGAGAAAATTTTCTCCATGAACAGAGGGATGATGCCCAAGTATGTAGAAGTACGACGCATTCATTTGGGAAATATTCCTCCAACAAGGCTTCTACAAATCAGTTTTTATTTTTACTCTCATTAAGTGATTTGTGAAATTGATATTGGAAGACAGAGCACATATTTGCATAGGCAACAATGGTAAAAATGGTGGTTGCACATATTCTAGCTAGGAAATCGCACAAGTTCTTAAAAGTAGATTTTTACGCAATGTAATCCAGGATTCTTGTTGTCTTTGGGATTGTTTTTCTTCTAACATTGTAGGGGAACTCTTGGAACACTTCATTGGATAGTCATAGATCTGGATTGATGGCCATTTTCCTAATGGTGACAAAATTATGTGTAAGAGATTTCCACCTAAAGTGAAAAGTCAGAAAAGATGTTTGAGGATTGAAGCACTTTATCATGCCAAAGTTCAGATTAGAGACTGTTATCACTCAAGTTGTTCCCCAAAACTTGTGAGAAAAAGGAATATGGCCGAGGTAACCAGTAACCAATCTTTTAGATGCAATTTCTAGCCAAACTGCATCTAGAGAGGGCTCTCTCTATATAATTTAACTTTGTTTATTTGAAGTTTTTATGCTAGTTATGAAGTTCAGAGGTTTGTTTTTAATGGGTTTGGATGGTGATTTCAAACAGAGGTAGGATGCAAGTCTGAAAGAGTTTATTCCATTGGGCAATGGAGTCTATGAAGATGGACTGCTGAGTGCGTTTCTGTGATAATGGGCAATACTATAGAGAAAGGTAATCAGTTTTGGAACAATATTGAAAGCTAGTGATTGATGGGGTGTAAGCCAAGGGATAAAGGGCAGTCAAGAATCCTTTATCATGGTGGCAGAGGGAAGGTGCTTGAATATTTTCAAGAAGCAGTGAAGAATTCCTTGACAATTTTCAGAATGAAGGAATTAGTAGAAACAGAAGCATTTAAGAATTTCTATTTATGCTAATTGTGAAGAAAACATAAATAACAACAGGAATTGGACACAGAGTGTATTTAAACAAGTTCTGGGCTATTCTTTTTCCCTATTGTTAAGATTATGAAACATATATGAGATTTGCAAACATAGAAAACACAAAGACATAGTTTAGAATAACTTATTGATCCAAAGAAAGACACAGGAATTCTGTAGCAGAGCTCAGAATCATCAAATCCATAGCCAAAAGGTCCAGCAGCAATGCATCTCAATAGTCTTTGTATTAATAAATATCAAAGTTACAGCGCAGTTCAATAGGAGAATCACCAACCCCGAATACATTCCTTGGGGAGGTATTTATAACAAAGAGATTTTACAAAATATCTTGTGGATGAGATATGAAACAATAACTCAGTTTACCTACTCTGTCAGAGGAATGAATGCAAAAATAAAGGTAGGAGTTATTGTGGCTGTGCTGGCTGCTTTAATTGACTAGATATTTTAGAATTTTTACCCAGGAATTCGGTTGGTAGTTATGTCCTTGATTTGCCTTCCTACGTTGTTGTCCTGATATGTTCACCTGCTCTTGATTCATCTTTAATGTGTCCTGATCCTCGCTTGAGCTCCTTTCTTCATATGTGCCACGTGTCCTGCTATTTGACCAAGTGTAAGAAGGTAGAAAGATCCAGATTACCTAGGCAAAACTTCCAGCATACTCTGCCACCACTGTTCTGTGGGAAATTGATGTCTTTGTATCTTTACCAGTATTTCATCAACCTCAGTATACCTGTAAAAGTTAGGCTTGACTTCACAAAGATGATTTATTTCATGTTCTATAAAAAATAAACCTTCCAATTTGTCATACAAGCTCTGTCTGGAAGGAGGTCCTGTGTCCTCTGAACTGCTGGATGATGCAGTGATCTGATTTGTTACATACATGTTTACCCTGTGAGCATATTGTTGATGTGATAACAATTTTTGATTGCTTGTTAGTAAATTGGGTAAAACTTTCTGCTACAAGTTTATGAATTTCTCTGTAAAGGCATCAATATCCATCTGCATTTCTTGACACTTCCTTTCCAAAGTCTGTATAAAATTTCTCATTATTAGCACCTTCTTTATTGTCAAAATGGTGCCTGTCATGTTAGTGATCTCTAAAGCTGCTAACTGTTCCTTAGTATTGGTATTCAAAAAATGGATGAGCCTATTGGCCTACTTAGGCATATTTCCTAATGATTCCCTAGCCCTTTGAATTTTCTCTTGTGCTCTTTCTATTAATTCAATATATTCATATATTATCTGAATTGACCTCCATTGGTCAGTAATGGACTGACCAATCTTGGTCCACAAAAACATCCTAATGTATGCTAGAGGTTTTCGTAAGGTGAGATCCTTTTCCAATGATTTCACCTTGTTTTCCAAGGTCTTTACTTCTCTAGTTTTTTCTGCTACTGTTATTTTTGACTTGTCATAGCTCACCTCCAATTTGGCTAACTTTTCTTTTGTCTCTTTGATCTCTGACATTTGAGCCTCTAGCTCTTTCACTGCTTTCATCATTTCTTCCATCTTCATGCTAGTCTCTGGCTCTGTTGTTCGTGCTGTTGTAGCATCTGTAGTTGTTGTACCTGTGGTTGATGCTGGGATGGTAGGAGGGACTGTTGTTGTACCTGTGGGGGGAGCAGTGGCACTTGTTGGAGATGCTTCAGGTGGCTGGGAGGTGGACTCTCCATGCTTCTCTTTAATGGCGTTCTCTAATGCTTGCTCTGTTTTTGCCAATCTCTCATTCATTCTCATTAGCAGACTTACCATGTCCTCTTCCTCCTTTTGCTGTGCAACTTCTGCAGTTTGTGTATGCACTGTAATTGGCAACTTTAGTTGCCTTTTGAGGGTTGCAATGTCCTCCTCCTCCTTCTTGATTAGTGCTTTGATGCCCTTTGCATCCTTAGGGTTATGCCCCATCTCGATGATGATTTCTTCTAAGGACTTAATCATGTTGTCCTTAGCTAAGGAGGAAGCCTTCTCCAATTCTAATTGGGCAGAGGTATTGTGCAATGAATTTTTCAGTTGGTGAGCAAGCAATGCCTTATCTGCCAAGCTGGCATACACCATCTCCCCAGTTTGTTTATGTAATTCAATCTGGTCAATTGGATGAATATCCTTGGAGAAAACTTCCAGATTGGTTCTTATGTAATCAGCAGCTGACTGGGGTTGCTGTGTCTTGGGCTTGAAATGGCTGAGGATCATTTTCTTTTCTTGAATATCATAGGCAGCCATTAGCCTTTGTTGATTGGTAGGTGTTGTCCTCATCAGTTGATTATAAAGTTGCATCCTTACTAGATCATTTCTCGCTTTTATATTAGTAAAAGTTTTCTTGATGTCTGAGCTTTGTTTGCTTTGAGGCCTGGTGGATGAAACTTCCACACTATGTTGCCTCTCTAGCTCTTGCTGGAATGAGCTAGCTGAGGTGCCAGGTAGTGGAGATGTTTGCTGCTCAGTTCTTCCCTGCCCTCTCATGGTGTTTGTGGTGTCTTCCACAAATTCCTCTTCTGAATATGGATTCAACCTCTGCCTCTTATCTCATGTTTGTTTTGATGGTCCACTAGCAGGGGCATCCTCTTCTCTGTCTCTCTTTCTGCTTTTTTCCTCATTTTGAGGAGTCTGTAGAACAGGGGCTTCAGATCCCTTGGTTTGAGCTGGGGGAGCTTTCCCTTCTCCTTGTTCTTGTGTTGTAGTGGGCTGATTAGCCATGGTCTATTGTTCTGCATCCATTACTTCCTTGCCCTTTGCTACTGAGCTGGCCTTTCGTGCTGCTTGCTCTGAGCTCTTAGCAAAAGATGTATCCCCTCCAATGTGCTGGGGCAGCTTGAAAGGTACCTGTCCAAAAGAGTCTAGGTCAAGTGTTTTCTCAAGCTCTTTCATTTCTTTTTCCAATTTCTCTTCTCCAGTCAACTCTTCAAACAATGTGCCCTCTAGCCACTCTTGTTGATTGGCATATTGCTGGATTTCAGGGATTGGACAGTGAACATATGCTAGCAGCTTATTTTTGACTTTCCTATAGCTTATAAAATGATTGGGGTCATATGGTGCCCAATAGAAACTCTGTTTTAGTCTAAGTTTCTGCCCTAAAATCTCATCAGCTTCTAGCCAGGCTTCCCTCTGATTGAAGGTGAAAGGGCCCAGTTGATTCCTTATTTTAAGTTGTACCTTTTTCTTGGCCTCAAAGAAATGGATTACATCTGCTTGGATGAATTGTCTAAAGTATTCCAGGGCAAACAAGCGCATGGGCACATATCTTGGCAATTTATAGGGGCTCAACTCACAGCCATATATTCGAATCACAGTGTGATTCTGGTAAAAGTACTAGTCACCTATGCTATAGCTCTTGGAGAGCTGTAGAATTCTCTTCATTTCACCAGAACGTCTGTCTGGAGGACTTGTTATCAGTAAAGAGGTGGCTGGAAATATGAATAGATCAATAAATTCACAATAAGTGTAAGGAGAAAAGTAGACATGGTGGAAGACTGGGGTCCAGAACATTACAGACCTTGGCTCTCCCTTGACATCAAATTTTCTGAGGGGAACTTGAAAACTATCTGGCTAATAGTAGAGCAACAAATGGTATATGTATGATGTGTATTTAAACACTCTTTCTCTATCCATGCTCATGAATTGTTCATGGATTTTATCAGCAATGTAGGTGGCATAGTCATACTTGACAGCAGGGGTCTGTCCTGGAGAAAAGATGGATAATAGGACCAATGTGGTTTCATCTACATACTCACTAGTTTTGAATCCCATGATGTAGGCTATCATGTAAATGATGAACTTTCCTGCTTCATTGAACCAAGTGTCTAGGTATGGAGGAGGTTCCTGTGGTTGACAATTGGGTTTCATAAATGTTTTGCCAATTCTGGTTATCTCTGCAGTTGGCAATTTGGCACCTTGGTCAAGCAGAAATCCCAAGGAAAGAGGAGTCAATGGTTCAGTTGGTTTGAAATGCAGCATCTCATTTATTGATTCAGGCGTGATATAGAATAGAACTGTCCCAGAAGGAGACATCACTGCCCTTTGAGTGGGCTCATAATTGGCATGGCATTGGTGAATGAGGAAAAACATTCACACAAGGAAGGTAGTACATGGGCATATTGGACTCCCAAATCCCAAAGATGTTAGTTTTGTTTCTATGGTTGTTCCTAATCTCACAAATGGCCTGGAGATGAGATGTGTTACCCATTATGTCATTAATTTGGAAATCCTTGTCAGCTAGGGGTAACCACTCCAGTTCTTTATGTGGGGCATTGAGAGGGGCCACATTGAGGGCTACTAAAGCAGGGTCTGCCATGTTTATAAGTTCTCAGGTGTTTTTTAAGTAAAATGTGGACTTTAACAACAGTAGTGGGCAAAAATAGAGGCCCTGGGCTTTTTCCAGAGAATTTGCAAATTGGAGCTTTGTTTTGACTCTGGTGGGCAGAATTTGAAGCAAAAGGATGAAGCTTGAAGGATTTGTCTTGTAAGGGATGAGTAGCAATGGTTTCAAGGCCTTTCCTTTAGCAATTACTGACCAAACAGATCTTGAGCTTGGCTAAAATTGAAGGGATTTTGTTGAGTGGGGCTGAATTGGCAGTTTGTATAGCAAAATATGGGCAAACTAGTAGTTTCAGTGGGCAATTGTGCAAATGGAAGTCAATCAGGGAGCTTGGGAGCAAGATTTAGGTGAATTCTTATTTTTCTCGGCCCGCTGGGTGAATTGTACAGAGAGGTATGCAATATGTAGGTTTTTGATGAATGAGTGGTCCTGGTGGGCTTATGTGTAGCAGCAAGGTGAAATTTGACAAGCTTCTAGGACTTCCCAGATAATTTTCACAGCGAAAAATCGAAATTGAGAGGGTTTTTCACAAAATGATGGTAAATACCTATTTTTCACAGTGCACTGGAGCTACTGGTTGGTTGGGAGATGATTTGCACAGTGGAGCGCCGAGCTAAGGTGGTCGAGGTGGCAGACTGAAGGTTTGTTGGTGAACTTGTCATTGTTTGCATGCAAAAGCTCAGCAAAGTTACACAATGAAAATGGTAAAAAACAAACATTTTTACGGGTTTTTTTAACAAAAATCGGTTTTTTGGCCTTTTTGGCCCTTTTTGTGATGACGTCATCATGACGTAGATTTTTTGTCATGTAACGGGGGTACGAAAGGTGATGTGGCGGATGATTTGGCGCTGAGGTGGCAATGGTGACGTGGTGCTGACGTGGTTGTGATGTCATTGGATGATGTCAGTGGCGGGGAGCGAGGGCGGTAAGTGGTTTTATCGCACCGCTTTTGGGGTGGCAGCGGTATTGAGTGGGGGGGTCGCGATACACGCGGGTGAGCGATGCGTGTCCTTGGTACGGCAGCGAAACTGCCATTTTCCCAGGACATATCGTTTGGACACTGGGGGCATCGCAATACGATTCCGCACCGTCGGGTTTGAGGGCCCCAATCCAATGGTCAACGGTGAATGGTAAGTTGCAGGGGCACGACATGGGTACCCACTTTAATTTTTTGCGATTTGTAAGGTTTTTTGGTGTGTTTCGGACTTTGGAAAAGTGGGTTTTTGGGGGAAAAATGCAGATTTCGGTTATTTTATTTAGCCAGAGGCCAAACAAGTCCTGATGGGCACGTGGAGGGTTGTTATTGGCCCCGGGTGGACCAATAACTCCCTGGAAAAATTTAAAATATGGCTATAGTTAGCCAAGGGTCGGGATATTAGATTTTTTAGGGATTTTTGTGTTTTTAGACATAGTAAGGGGGGGGAATATACATAGGAGCTATATAATAAGGTTAGTAGGTTAATATGATTATGTGGGATGGGTCTGTATGGTTTAGGCTAAGTTTATAGAGTGACAACTTAGGCAAGGGGAAAATGAAAGGATGCCAAGTGGTGAAGTTTAGGAAACTTTGGTAAGATGGAATAAAGATCTTTTACACAAGAAATGTGGCTTGTTTTTCCTAGGTAAAACATCTTTTCACTTAGTTTTGCTATGGGATGAAGTCGACTAAAGGTAATGAGCAAATCTCATTGCCCTTTGGGGGGGATGTTAGTAAGTGTTTCTTGGGAAAATGGGGAGGGGAATTAGTCATGCTCCATTTGTTTTGTAGCCACCTTGCCATGGTACTTTATGATTTTATGACATGGCAACTTGTTCCAAAGGAGCAAATTGCTCACAAACCATGCTTCTATACCATAAAACTGCCTACCCAACCTAGTATACCTAACATTTTCTCTTCATTTTCATTGGGTGCATTTGAACTAGCAAACCTTGATTCTTCTCTTTTCTTTTAGCTGCCCTCCTATCTAAGTCTACCATTATTTCTTCCAGGGCTCAGATTAAGCTGTTGAGACCCTTTGCTTCTCTACCTAACTACTTATCTGCCAAGCTTGAACTGTTTGTGCAGACCTTTATTCTCTATTCTAAGACAAGTAATTTTAAACATGATCTAGCCAGGATTAGGCTGTCTGGCTAATCATCAATTGTGGCAAGAGTTAACCACCTATACATGGTGAAAATTGATCAAAATATGGAATCTTTGCAGCATGAAAAGAATGAACATTTTTGGCACTTCCCCAGTCAATCATGAAACATGAAACCTATTGGTATAGGAAGCTAACAGAGACCATGGTTGGAGGCCTGAAACAAACAATAAAGGATTATGATACAATATCTTCATATAATCATCATTGAGATAGGAATTCCCATACTTAGAGAAAAATTATCTCAAAGAACCAGTATGAAAATATACAAATATCCATGTAAATAGTAGATGCAGTATCGACACAACCATCAAATATGGATCCATATTTTCAATCATGAATATTTAAAACTCCATGCAGCCTGGATGGATGACACTAGATCCAAGGTCTTGGTCTTCATATTTATTGATCCATAATACGAATCTACCCATGCAAGTGAAAGTCTCAAAGTCGAACATGGTAGAAACCACCTGATTACGGTCAATGATGTGAACCGTTAACAGGTGTGAGAGAAACAACCAATAATGAAAATGGTTGTCAAGGTGTCACAGTACAATATATGATGTGTGATTAAATGTCTTTGAAGTCAAACACTCATAGAATCATTTGATCAAAGGTCAATTATGATAACCTATCATCGAAAGAAAGACACATTCCATTAAGGCATGTAGGCTCCAAGGTACAAAAAAAGGTTTCTAGATCAACTTCCTAGATAATGAGTTGAACTGATAGGAAGTGATCCATCAAAGGAGGGCCTACGACATGAACCACATGTCAAGAAGAAAAAATTTGAAGTGATCTAGGATTGACTTAGGGATGACCAATATGATTGAGGGCTATGAATTACAAGGTAACTTTAACTAAACTTGGACTTCTCTTGAATATATCGGCGACACAACTTTTCAACTTGGCATTATTTGACTAAAAAATAAGACCCAAAACCAAACTAAAGACTTTCAATGAGTTATGATCAACTGAGAGACAAATGGATTTCCCAACCCAGACATAAAGGTGACAAAGTGTCATGTTCAAGAGTGACATATTACCTTCTTACAATATAAAAACAAATGTTTCTTCCCAATTTTCCCCCACCATTACTAGCAAGTACCTCTTTATTTTTGTGTAAGATTGAGGAGGATAACATATAATTTTCTTGTAAGCACATCCTTTAGATGAGTCCTTCAGAGCATTTTTAATGAACCCTAAGAAGGAGTGGTTCGTTCTTGTCATAATTGACGAGTCCTAAACTGTTTTCTTTTTACAAGTCCAATGAAGGGGTAACTCAATGTCATTTTCATATTTAAACAATTTGAAAAGGCAAAAAAAGAAAAATCATTCATCTCTTTCAATGTAAAGTTTTAACGAGCTCAAAGAAAGTAAAGCTGAGTGGTTTTCATTTTTAGGGAGTCAGGAGAAAAATATAAGTAAACTCCAAAATGTCATTTTTCATAAATTTAGTCTCTCAAGCTCGGAAAAGGGTAAAATAATGTAGGAGAGAACTCTTTTGACCATGATTAGTCAAAGTATATATTTTTCGTAAATAGTCCACATGATCCGTAAAATGGGTAAACTTATATCAAGCAAGCGTTTTTCATTTTCTTTAACAAGTTTGAAACAAATGAGCATACTTGGCAATCTTTTCATATTTTGAGAGTCATAAAAAGAGCTTAAAGGTATCTCTAGTATTTCACTTTTTTTTGTAATTTTTAAAGCCTGAAAAAGTGATAAAAGTTTACTTGTCACCAAAATGATCTATTTTCATAATTAAACCTATAAACTGCACATTGAAACTCAAAAATCATCATAACTACTCGGAAAATAGTAAAAAAAATAAAAATTTTGAATTTTTAGAAGGTAAAGGTAAAAATTATAATTTTAATAGGCCTATTTTACTTATAAAAGTTCAAAAAATAAAATTTTCTTTACCATTTTCGTTTTTACCATTGGGAAATCTTTGACATTGCATTTTCACCCAAAACTTCAACAACAGATTGTGATCAAACCGTTGGGCCATTTCATGAGTCGTTTTCTCTAGGTAGAAGATCATTCCTTTCTCTTAATTTTGATAGTTTTTATTTTTCATTCACTAGTGATTTGGTGTTTTTTGAGGGTTTTTATTGGTTAAAATTGCACCCTTGGGCTTGTGAAGTTCCTGTTCATCAAAACTTTATAGACTAAATTTTTCCTTTTTCTTGGAACCATGAAAATCCATAATGTCCATAATTGGAGAGTGCGCAAGGCACTAAGGGTTTCTAAAAACAATAAAATACCCAATTTTTTTGCAAAAGCTTCTATATATTTTCTCTAACTGATTTCCATCATTGATTTCAGGTCTTTGAAGTGAAAAAATGGAATGGAGAGAGAGAGAACATGAAACTCAAGATGTTGAGGCCTTGAATGATCCAACTACATTGTATGCTTTGAGAAATTGTGGCCTGCTCAAATATTTTATGATTCTAGGAATGAAAGCTCTAATGGATTTATTGACATGGTTAGTGAGATCTTAGAATGTCGAAGAACAATTTTTTTAGATTGGGGATCAAAGGTTCACCATATATTACAATGATATTTATTTCTTGACTGGGCTTTCACATCACAGGACCGATATTTCATTATTTGGAGGTAGACCAGGTGGTGAACCAACAAACATTTATTTAGCTCGGCATTGTGCTCCAAGGTCCAAACTTATCAATGGAAGAATCGATATTAAAAACATCCAGAGTCTTCCACTAAGGACCATTGCATTTACTATTTCCTGACTTTCTGGAATTGTTTCACTCCACTTGGTTACCAAATCTCAAATGTAGATCTCACTAGAGTGCTTACAACCTACTCTTTTTAACTGGTGCAAAGGAGTTGTTGCCAACATCAAAGGGCAATCACTAGAGCAAAGATTAGAAAACTAAATAATTTTTTATATGGTTCTATAGTTATTTTTTTCTCTAGAGTGGATTCCTCTTCTTTTTCCATAGGAATATATAGAGATGGGAGGTCCACAAAATCCTTACATGCTATAGTGGGTTTCATTGATGTCTCACCAAGAAGGTGGTGATGGTACGATTGTCAAATATACTCTTTCTTTCTTCAAATGGCTGGATTACCAACTATAATGATTGAATATTACCCATATGCAAGTATGGACTGCATCAATGATCCAGATATCCCACTCCCTCCAAGAATGTAATGGAGTGACATAGGTAAAAAAATTCACTTTGGTTGTTTTGTGTTTTTTCAAAAAAAAATAAAATAATTAATCATCCAAAACTAATCATCTAAAATAATCATGCAAATGTGGGCCCAGTTAGACTGATAATGATGTGACAATTTGAGAGGTGTGATGAGAATCTAGTAGCTCTTTTAGCACAAAACCCCGAGGTGGTAGAGGATCTGACCAAGATTGAGCAAAACCTAGTGTTGCAGCAACTACAACACTTGAGTACACACTAGTTGAATTACAGTTTCTTTGTATCGGATAACTTCTTCCGTGCAAGGCCTTGATTCTTCAGCGAGTATTGGTTCATCGTACAGATTACTTTGGTCTTCCCACTTACCCCATGAATAGACATGGTCCCCCCCTTATACCTTCTTGGTTGAACATAACATACGATTCAACAACATCACAATGTTTCGATGGAGTATATCATAATTGTCACATCACTTTCATGATTAAGATGGTTGCATAGTTTGTCACCAGTTACAAGAAAATAGTTTGTCACATTTGGCTTGCAAGGAACTTGTTTTGATTATTTAGAGCAATCGCACAACTATTCAAATTGATTTATCTTCATTTATTACAAATTGGGAACATGATGCTTTAATCAGCTCATCTGATCATTATTCTATCTTTGATGACTGTCATTCATGTTATTATTTTCCCACCAGTATATCCAATGGAAATCATTTTACATCCTTCAATCTTCATCGTTAGCTTCTCACTATTCGAATTTTTGTCGAGCAGTTGAGGCACTTTAGTCTCCACTTATGGTTATGTCATATCCTCACTGTCTCGACATGACTTTTGAATATAATCAAATATATTTTCCCTCACAAGATTCTCATTATAATCCTGTGTCTTTAATTAAAAATCCATCTTTTCAAATATCCTTGGGTTCACGAGGATCATCATGAATTTTATGATCCAATCGTTGAATGGTTGGAGCAATCTTACTCGGAAATCTCCATTGCAATAAATAGGTTTCAACCTTTCCTCGTGCTTGCTAAGAAGGATGACACAGAAGAAGGTGAGTTCACAAGAATTCTTCGAGGTTTGTCTGATTATGATTTCCTTTGAAGAGGTAAGAGTGTGAATTGGATGAAAGGAGTGGTTGTCACACATCTTTCTACCCACAAGCAAGAAATTCAAATTTTTGTGCAAGTTATTCAAGTTTTTATCTTTTCTCTTGCACATTTATTTATATATGTTTTAATTGATCACATCTTTATGATTGCAAGTCAAGAACGATTATGGTGGCTACATTGGAAATTCCATTATACATGACCTTGACCTTCTATTTGTTAGGTTAGGAGTAGGATTCATTGCATCCTACTTTTCATTATCTTGCACTCAGTGTTTTGGTTTAGCTTCCTTGTTATGTGTTGTCTTTCCTTTCATTTTGTTTATTTTCTTTTTCTTTCTTGTTGTTTGTCCCATTTTGTTTTCCATCATGTGAATAAGTGTTTTTCCTAGACCTGTTTTGGCTTCTTATTATGTGTGTGGTTGAAATCTAAAGAGTCTTGTGACACTTCAACATTTGGATAACATCCAGTCTGTCTTCCTTGTGTTGGTTATATCTTTTAGTCGATGAAGTTCCGACAGAAAATATGATCCATCCATAAGGAGAGTTTTGTTCCAACCATGAACCCATGTCTATTCCAAAAACCTCATGCTTCAGTGTATTCATGCTTATCCAACTAGTATAAGCGAAGAAGGGGAAAAATATAAATGAGAAAACCTAAATCAAAGGTCTCTATACACTTCTCTCAAGAAACAACCTCTTCTACTCTCAATAAGTCGAGATCTCTCTTCCGCCCCAAAAAAAATAAGTGTCGATGCACATTTCTCTTTAAAATAAATAAATAAAGGCAAAAGAAGAGAAAGGCCTCCTATGCAAAGAGGTAAAGAAATCATCTTTGTCAGGGTATTGTCAGGTCTCGCTGGAAACAGAGAATTATTTGTGTTCCTATGTCACTCTATCGAGGTACTTTCCAAGCCTGTTGATAGTGGAGCAACACCAAAGATGAAAAATTATACTATGAAAATATTAAGCTCATGAGCTACACTACCATTCCCAACTTGAAACATTGTAATGTTATTGAATATTATGTTGTGTTAAACCAAGAAGGTATAAGGGGGGACCGTGTCTATTCATGGGGTATGTGGGAAGACCAAAGTAATTTGCATGATGAATCAATACTCTGAAGAACTGAGGCCCTGCATAGAAGAATTTAACCGAGACAAAGAAGATAGAATTAAAGCAGTGTGTATCCAAGTGTTGTAGCTGCTGCAACACCCTCCAAAATTTTGGCTTACACTCAATTTCAGAGACTTCCTTGGTCTTGTACGTTAGAGCTTAGTTAATGAGCTTTCTTGCAGTGTTTTGTTCCCATTTGAATGTTGAGTTAACTGTCATCTTTCGGCATGTTTTGCTATCACACGATGTTTTTAATCCCATTATGATGGTTTCAAAGGTCAGTTTTTATGTCTATGAGTTGTTATAACTATGTAAACATTTTTCGCACTCATGCACAAAGTCCCGAGCATTATCGCACAAGTGTCGTCATGGTCATCCCAAAGTCTATCTTAAGTGTCACACTTGTCATACCTTGTCATAAAGCTATCACATGGAAGGAGATGATTTATTCATATCTTTGGATGATCTATGTTGTCGTGTCATCAAATTATTCTAAGTGTGTGATCCCAATCAAGGTTCATTACAATTCATAACCTATCCCACACTTAGCCATTTTCGAAAAAAACTTCTTGGACGAGAAACTTAGCATCATCGAGTCCCTTCTGAACTGCACACTATGCAGTATTAACCCTCTAAGTTATGACCTTGCTTCTTGGCACTACAAAACGCGCATTTCCTGTATCCTAGGGATGTTGCATTGTGTAGTTGTTGTTCCCAAGCCCTGACCTTGACATCAAGATTTTAAAAGTTATATGCTCCATCCCAACTTAAACTGTGCACTTCTCATCCCCAAGCCTTAAGATCATCCCTTGAGTCCTTGAAATATGCATCTGTGCATTATCCCAACCTCCCTTAACTACCGAAACTACATAGTTTTCTCTCCTAGTGTCCATTCCCTCAGCCTATCCCCGCTGACTCTAGAAACTGTGCATTCTTGTCCTTAAGGATTGCCTAAGCTACACACTACGTAGTCTCAAAGCTCAATATTTTCCCCTGGTTATTAGAACTATGCACTATGCAGTCATTGAGTCCTTCTTCCCATCCTATCACTTGGTATGGGTTCAATTGGTGGATCAGAATGCATCATCTTAGACTAGGGGGATTTTGCATTGATGTCATCTCGCCATGAGTGAATTTCAGGAATAGGTACCCTATCATGTCATGGAAAGAAAATGGAGAAGGAGAATAGTGAGGGAAGCATGCTTAAATACTCTCTTGTAGATAAACGTACAAGTTTATCGATCAAGAGAAATCGAAAGGACACTAGTTTTCAACCACTATCGAAGACTAGAGATCATTGAAAATTCCGCACCACCAAGCCATGCAGAGGTGAAGAGAAAGAACCTTCAACAAGACAACCAACACTTAGCAGCAACAGTGACTTGATATTACCACATCATCAAGCAATCCATGTCATGTCATGCCATGAGTGGTCATATACCATATCACTATTGTTGAGCATGTATATTGTATTCAAAATGTATTGTAAAGTGGAAGTCCAAAGGACACACATGGAATGTAAAGAGTCATGTAAGTTGAAAAGTCATGGGAAGTCAAATAGTCATGAGGGTAGTCAAAGAGTCACCCTTGATTATATATACTCGCTCATTGTATGAGAAAAAGACTTTTCACCTTCACTCCTCCCACAAGGCATTAGAGAGATAAGCTAGTTCTTTAAGGAGCAAGGAGTGGCTCCAATGTTCCACTACTAGAGCTAGTGATGTACATTGTAAACATGTGTATTGGAACTTTTACTTAATAACAAAAGCCTTCAAGACCAACATGTTCTTCATGTATGGATTACAAATGTTTTTAAGACTATTCTATGGATGTTTGTATTTCATGTTTGCTTTCACATGAGCTAAGATAGTTAAACTATTTCAGTTATTTTAGTACTTAACTTATTGAGAATGTATTGTAATTGTTGTTATTGATGTCCCATCCTTGTGGACTATTCTACAAGATATTAGACAAGTATTTCTTTATTTGTTGGTTGTAATGATTGTCGCATCCTTTGCGGACTATTCTGCTGGATGTTAGATGAATCCTTCTGGTTCTTCTGTGTCTCTTCTTGGGTGGTACTACTACCTCTCAACTAGAGGCTCACTTTTCGCCCCTCTCTATAGTATAAGAACCTTGACACATTTACAAATGAACACTCACTAGGCACACCTTCTTACATTTCGAAGACACAATTGCATCCCTCTCTCATGCTCACAGTTAGAGCCAAGGCATATCTTTGAGATATATGGAAACAGGTCGATATTTTGGGTGGGGTTCCTACATCAAATGGTGATAGGTCTAATTGGGACTTCCCATCGGGGAGACCCCTTGGTTGACAGATTTCCAACAATTTAAACAGTGGCCCTAGAAGGAGGGCTAGATGATAAGTTGAACCTGTTGAAACTGGTTTGAACCTCTTATCTAAAATGGCTCACCCTAAAATCTTACTCCCGAGGTGTTTCTCTAATTTTTCCCTTTACCAATTTTCAATTCTCGATGAGCCTCTCTATCACATTTGCCTTGCGAGGAACTTGGTTCAATTGTTTAGAGCATTCTTAGAACTATTCAAATTGATTTATCTTTGTTTATTACAAATTTGGAATCTGATGCTTTATTCATCTCATCTGATCATTATTCTATATTTAATGATTGTCATTCATGTTATTATTCCCACCAGTATATCGCAATTGTTTTAAATCCTTCGATCTTCATCATTCAACTTCTCCCTATTCGAATTTTTGTCGAGTGGTTTAGGCACTTCAGTCTGCACTGATGGTTATGTCATATCCTCACTGTCTTGACATGACTTCTCAATATGATCAAATCTATTTTCCCTTACAATATTCTCATTATAATCCTATGCCTCTAATTGAAAATCCACCTTTTCAAGTATTTCAGGGTTTTCAAGAGTATCATCATGAATTTTATGATCCAAAGGTTGAATGGTTGGATAAATCTTACTCATCAAGATCCATTGCAATAAAGGTTTTAGCCTTTTCCTGTGCTTGCTAAGAAGGATGATACAAAAGAAGGTGCATTTGCAAGGAGTCTTCGAGGTTTGACTAATTATGCTTTCCATTAGAGAGGTAAGAGTGTGAATTGGATGAAAGTAGTCATTGTGACACATCCTTCTACCCACAGGCAAGAACTTTAAATTTGTGTGCAAGTTATTCAAGTTTTTATCTTTTCTCATGCATGTTTCTTTATATATGTTTTAATCGATCGCATCTTTGTGATTGCAAATCGGGAATGATTACAGTGGCTAAATTGGAAATTCCATTATATGTGACCCCGACCTTCTAGTTGTTAGGTTAGGAGTAGGATTAGCTACATCCTATTTTTCCTTATATTGCACTCATCCCGTGTTTTTCTCTTTAGTCTCTCTTGTCTTTTCCTACTTTTCTCTTGCATTATGCTTTGGTTTAGCTTCCTTGTTGTGTGTTGACTTTCCTTTCATTTTGTTTCTTTTTTTCTTTGTTTCTTTTTGTTTGTCTCCTTTTTTTTCCATCATGTGAATAAGTGTTGTTCCTAGACTTGTTTTGGCTTCTTAGTATGTGTGTGGATGAAGTCTAAAGAGTCTTGTGACACTTCAACATTTGGCTAACCTCCAATCTATCTTCCTTTTGTTGGTTATATCTTTTAGCTAATGATGTTAATATGATCCATCCATAAGGAGAGTTTTTATCCAACCATGAACCCATGTCTATTCTAAAAACCTCATGCCTATAACTGCCCTTTATGTTTTGGTGTCTTCATACTTATCTGACTAGTAGAAGAAAAGAAGGGGGAAAATCTAAATTAGCAAACCTAAATCAGAGGTCTATATGCCCTTCTCTGAAGGAACAACCTCTTTTTCTCTCAATAATTTGGGATCCCTCTTTCTCCCCAAAATAAATAATTTTTGATGCACAATTTTCCTTAAAATAAATATATAAAGGTGAAAGAAGAGAAAGGTTTCATGTGTAGAGAGGTGAAGCAAGAAACTTCATCGGGGTACTGTCCAGACTCACCAATAGCGAAGCAATTTTTGTGTTCTTACATGAATTCTTTGAGGTAATATCTAGGCCTGCTGGCAATGGAGCAACACCATAGATGAAAAATTATACTCTAAAAATATCAGGCTCATGAGCTACACTACCCTTCCCAACTCGAAACATTGTGATGTTGTTGAATCTTATGTTGTGTTCATACGATAAGGTATAAGGGGGGAAATTTTTCTATTCATGGGGTAAGTAGGAAGACCAAAGTAATCTTCATGATGAATCAATACTCCCTGAAGAACCAAAGCCATGCACAGAATAATTTAACCAAGACAGAGAGGCTAGAGTTCAACTAGTGTGTCACCAAGTGTTGTAGCTACTCCAACACCCTCCAAAAGTTTAGCTTACACTCAATTTTGGAGCCTTCCTTGGTCTTGTAATTTTTTGTCGCAAACATTAGAGCTTATTCAAGAGCTTTCTTGCAATTTCTTTTTCCCTTTTGCATGTTGGATTAACTGTCATCTTCCGACATGTTTGGTTGTCGCACAATATTTGCAAGCCTATTATGATGGTTAGAAAGGCTAGTCTTTGTGTATATGAGTTGTTATAACTATGTAAACATTTTTCACACTCATGCATAAAGTCTTGAGCACTGTCACACAAGTGTCATCATGGTTGTCCTAAAGTCTATCTTAAGTGTCGTAGTTGTCGTACCTTGTTGTAAAGTTGTCACACGAAGGGATATTTTTTGTTCATATGTTCTGATGATCTAGGTTGTCATGTAGTCAAAGTGTTCTAAGTGTGTGATCATAGTCAAGGCCCATTACATTACAACACCTATCCCTTACTTAGCCATTTTCATAAAAAAATCTCGACTAAGCAACTTAGCATCACTGGGCCCCTTTTGAAATGCACGCTGTGCAGTCTCAGCCCTCTAAGTTGTGAAAATTCTTCTTGGCACTGTACAATGTTCCTATCTCCTAGAGCTGCTGCACTGTGCAGTTCTTGTGTGCAAAAAATTGCACAGTTATGTCCTCTAGACTAGCTTAAACTGTGCACTTTTCATCCTCAAGCCTCACGCTCATCCCCTAAGTCCTTCAATTGTGAATTTGGGTAGTAGCCTAACTTTCCTTGGCTCCCAGAGCTACACAGTTGGCTCTCCCAGTGTCCATTCCCTCATACTTTCCCCACTAACTCTGGAAACTACACAGTCTTGTCCTTTAGGCCTGCCTGAGATGCACATTTTGTAGTCTCATAGCTCAATATTTTTTCCTGGCTACTGGATCTACACGCTGCACAATCATTGACTCCCTCTTCCCATCTTCTCACTTGTTCCTGGCTCAGTTGGTTGATCAGAATGCATCATCTTAGACTAGGGGTTTTTCGGATTGATATCATCTCATCATGAGTGAATTGCAGGAATAGGTACCCTATCATGTCATGGAAAGATGATGGAGAAGGAGATGAAGGAGGTAAGCATGCTTAAAGACTCTCTTGTAGTTGAACACACAAGTTGATTGATCAAGAGAAAGTGAAGGGACACTAGTTTGCGACCATTATCCAAGACTAGATCTCATTGAAGATTTTGCACCACCAAGCCATGCAAAGGTGAAGAGAAAGAACCTTCAAGAAGACATCCAACACTTAGCAATAATAGTGACTTGACATTGCCACATCATCAAGAAATCCATGTCATGTCATGTCATGAGTGGTCATATGCCACATCATTATTGTGGACCATGTATATTGTATTCAAAATGTATTGTAAAGTGGAAGTCCAAAGGACACACATGGAATGTAAAGATTCATGTAAGTTGAAAAGTCATTGGAAGTCAAATAGTCATGAGGGTAGTCAAAGAGTTACCCCTTGGTTATATTACTTCCTCAATGTATGAGCAAATGAATTTTCACCTTGGCTCCTCTCGCAAGGAATTAAAGAGATAAGTT
Source organism: Pinus taeda (assembly GCA_000404065.3). Classification (NCBI taxonomy): domain Eukaryota; kingdom Viridiplantae; phylum Streptophyta; class Pinopsida; order Pinales; family Pinaceae; genus Pinus; species Pinus taeda. Next base: position 57,909 of record APFE031532621.1, read on the forward strand.
AGTTCTTTGAGGAGCAAGGAATAGCTCCAATGTTCCACTACTGGAGCTAGTGATGTACATTGTAAACATGTGCCTTAGAAATTTTACTTAATAACATAAGACTTCAAGGCCAACACATTCTTCATGCGTGGATTACAAATTTTTATAAGACTATTTTACGAATGTTTGTATTTCATGTTTGCGTTCACATGTGCTAAGATAGTTGAAATATTTCAGTGATTTTAGTACTTATCTTATTGAGAATGTGTTGTAATGGTTTTCATTGGCTTCCCATCCTTGTGGACTATTGTCTAGGATATTATACAGATCTTTCTTTATTCTTTGGTTTTAATGACCATCACATCCTCTGTGGACTATTTTGTTGGATGTTAGATGAATCCTTTCATTTCAAGTGTCCCTTCTTGGGTGGTACTACTACCTCTCACTTAGAGGCTCACTTTGCTCCCCTCACTGCAGTAGAAGAACCTTGACACATTTACAACTGAACACTCACTAGGCACACCTTCTTTCTTTTCAAAGATACCATTCCATCCCTCTCTTGTGCTGACAGTTGGAGCCAAGGCATATCTTTGAGATATATGGAAACCAAGCCGATATTCTAGATGGGGTTCCTACACCAAACAATGTGAGCTCTAATTGGGACTTCACATCAGGGAGACCCCTTGGTTATTTCAAGCACCATTAACACCTAGAGAGGTTGACTCTAGATATCCTAGATATCGGGAATTGTGATTTAGCTCTCTGCTACCAAATGCATATAGTAGGAGTACCAAGAATGATTAGTCGTCTATTATGATGAGTGGCTCATGCTATAATCTGTATCATGATCATCGTGCTTAGTTGCTCATCATGGGGCTAGATTTTTGTTTTGTTCTATCAACATGTTCAGATAATAAAGGCCATGGGGCCTCATATGTCTTCGATGACATTTTTTGTAAACCCAAACTTTTTACAAACATTATGATTATTGGACTACTTCCATTTTCTCAACTCATTTTGTACAATATGTGAATGACTATTGTTTTTCTCTTTTTACAAATGTTACAAATGTTGATTTCATACATAATTTTCCAATCCGTCTGTTAATGTATTTAAATGTATTGGAATGTGCTAGTATTCAATGTAATCAAATTCTCTCTCCAAGAGATGGACCCTTAAAAACATCCTTAACATTGTAGAGCTTCTTATTGAATAAACATGGTTTAAATGTAAAACTATGAGTTGAGAATCCAACCTAATGATTAAACAAAGAATACCAAATGAAATTGCATTAGATAATAGTTCAATAACTGTAATATATTCTACAATATTATTCGTTGTTCAACCAAGGCATATTCCATGGAGACTTACTAACTCATCAATGGGTGAGTAAATAGCCCAAGTTGTAGAAGACAAATTCTGAGTACTATGACTAGCACCATCAGTGTAGCCAATGTAAGTTTGAGTGAGCGTCAACATTTGAAAATCAAGTGTAACACAAGATAAGCAGGAAAAGTATAACAAGATCATAAAATGAGGCAAAATTTCCACACAAAAATATGATACAACAATGTACAAAGCATTCACATAGTGAATTAGGCATAGCACTTCTTTAGTTAAAGTCCATTTCTAGGATTTTCTAAAGGAATACCATCATAGTCAACTAGCTCATAGGCCCCTTTTTCCAATGCACGTTTTACGATATAGGGACCATGCCACATGGGTTCAAACTTACCAGTTCCCAACTTATCATGCTCTTGGTCGTAAACCAAGACTAAGTAACCTTCTGAATATGAGTGAGGATTTACATTTCGATCAAAATGTGCTTTAACACATTTTTTATGAGTCTCACTAGTTAGTGCAACATCACAACGAGTCTCATCTAAACATGCTAAGTATAAAAAATGTTTTTCCTCTACAGAATTAGCAGGTAATAATTTGATTTCCAGTTTCAAAGAAGGGATTTCACATTCAATGGGTAAGACTACCTCCATATCATAAACCAACTAAAAGCGAGTAAACCTTATTGTAGTTTTGTTGAGGTGTGATATGCCCACAAGGCTGGTAAAATAATCAAATGCCAATTTCGTTTATGAATTCCTACAATTCATTGAAGCATAGTAGTTAAGACTATGTTCATGGCTTCTACTTGTCCATTTGCTTGCAGGTAATACAGAGTTGAACAATCATGACACAATCCTAGCTTTGCAGTAACTTCAGTCATCATAAAATTTTGAAAATGGTTGCCATGGTCTGTGACGATGGCTTGTGGAACACAAAACCTAGGAATCATGTGATTGAATATGAAAATAGAAATGGTTTCACCATCATCATTATGTGTACACATTGCATTAACCCATTTTTTAAAATAATCCACTGCTAGGATGATATACCCATGCCCCTCGGCTAAGTGAGGGTTACATGTAATGAAATCAATGCCCCATTTTGAAAAAGGACCGACATCAATGATTGTGTGAAGGGGAGAAGGGAGTGCACACATTTTTTGATGATAGATTTGACAATTATGAAATTTTTGGACTGTAGTTATACAAACTTTGAACATGGAAGACGAGAAATACCTAGCGTGAAAGATTTTTGGGGCAGTGGCAAGCCCTGACATATGACTGCCACATGCTCTGGAATGATAGTCATTTAATGTTTTTTCAGCTTCATCATATTTCAAACATCATATAAAAATAGACTCATCATCACGAAAATAAATTGTGTCGCCAATAATAGTATATTGTTAAGATTGGTACCAAATACGATGACGGTCAATTCGAGATAATTCAGGTCAAAAAGTCTGAGTTTGAAGATAGACAATAATATCTCCATACCAAGGGTCTAATGTACTGATAAGAAAGAGTGATTCATCTGGAAGAGAATCCTTTGCCACAATTTTTGTTTCAGAATAGGGAAAGTCACATATCAATTCAACAAACACTAATGATTTCTTTGACTTGGATTTCATAAATTCTAAATCAAATTCCTGCAAGATAACTATCCATTTGGAATATTGTGCCCCTAGAAATTGTCTCGTAACATGTAAACCATAGGGTTTCAATATGAAATCACTGTTGTTTTACATAAAATAATATAGTAATAGAATCTTTGGATGACTTGTACAACTACCAAGGCCAATTTTTCCACATGTGCATATTTTATTTCAGATTTCGTAATATTCCTACTTAAATAATAAATCACATGTTCATATTTCAATTCATCTTCCTAAACTAATACCATGCCAATGGTGACATCAAATGTGGCTAAATACAAAAATTAATCTCAAAGATAATCAGGTGGATGCAACAAAAGTGTGTGAGTCAACGTGTGTTTGAGTGCATTGAAAGCTTTTTTAGCAGTTTCATCCCATACAAAAGAGATTCCCTTTTTCAAAAGCTAAGTAAAACCTTTAGTTAGCTCTACATAATTTAGAATGAATCGACATAAAAAGTTTTTTTTTCCCTTGCAAAATTTGGAGTTGGCGCAAATCGGAAGGAGGAGACAAATTCAGAATAGCCTCTACCTTAAGGGGGTCAACATGAATGTCTTCTTTTGACAACAAGTCCCAGTAATCGACTAGATTATACACAAAAAACACACATTTTTGAGGATTTAAGTGTGTATTTAATGTCGAAATCTGATAAAGATTTCTTTTCAATGTACTGGATGATCTTCATGTTTCATTGAATGAGTTGGTAGATCATCTAAATAGGGTTGTACAATATGCTTAATATCGTGAAAAGTATAAGACATAGCTTGTTGAAAGGTGGAGCCAACATTCTCCAGTCCAAATGGGAGTTTTCGATAAGAAAAATCACCCCATGGGCAAATGAACATAGTTTTATTTTTATCTATAAGGCATATGTTGATTTGATTGTACCCATAAAATCATCCATGAAAGAGAATATTTCATTATGGGCACAATCATCAATTATTTGATCGATATAGGGAGTAAGATTGTTGTCTTTTGGAAAATACTTATTAATGTCTCTGTAATCGATGCATACTCTAATTGTCCCTTGTTTCTTATTAACAGGAACAATGTTGGAAACCCAATCAGTCAAGGGAACAAGATAGATAAAACCAGCTTTAAGAAGTTTTTCAACTTCAGCTTTGATAGCAATTTCGTTTCAAGGATGCACTAGACGTAATTTTTGTCTGATAGGCTTATCATTTGGGCAGCTATTATTTTCATGAAAAACAATACTTGGGTTGATTCCTAGCATTTCCTTATAAGACCAGGCAAAAATGTTGCGAAATTCTTGGAATAGGGCTTTGTAAGTCTAAATTTATTCAAGTGAATATGGAGCACCTATGTGAATGTTATATGTAATTCTAGATTTCACTAAGATATTAATCAGAATGGTTGTAGATATATTTTCGAAATTATTTTCAGATTTATATTCAAGAATTAATATAAGGCATTCAGGATCATCTATGATCTCAGGTGAAAAAATTATAGAAAAGTTATCCTCAATGTTTTCAAAGTTGGGAAGAAAATATGAATGATGATGATAATCATCCCAAGGTATTTCATCCAAAGTCATAATTTCCATGATAATCCCATATGTTGGAAACATGTTACCCAAAGGGTCAGGAAATGATATTGGTTCCAATCAAGATGATTGAGAATACTCATCAATTATTGGATTTACTTGATCATTTTCAATGGGTAGTGGGTCCAAAAATGATTGAACTACCTAATAAGCTAATTCAAATGGACTTAGAGGAATTTGGTTACCATATGTGGCCAGTTCATATTCTGAAGGCACAATTCAAGTATTTTATGATTCTAAAGTGCTTGATGAGATCATATTGACCTGGGCAATACTAGAAGAAAAATTAGTTGGAGGGAGTGCAAAAATTCCCATAAATGATGAATCCTTAAGAAGACCAACACCAATATCTTCATGAGTAGTCGTCTTTCCCACAAAAGGTACACTACTAGTAGAGCTAGGGTCTGAAGTATAATAAGATAATTGGTATACTTTCACTCTCCTTCCTTGATGAAGAAAGAATATCATTCAAAAGAGTGATGAGACCATTGTAGACATTGCATAGGTCTAACTTCGACCTAGTAAAATATTGTAATCAAGTTGAGCGTCGAAAACTTCTACCTCGATTGAAATTGCTTTACCTTCTAATTCTATTGGTAGATTATTCAAAATACCGTCAGGACAAAAACCTCTTCCATCAAAGGATTTTAGTTTGTTATTCATAGTTGGAGAACCAAAATATTTCCAACAAGAAATAAACATAATACACGTAGAGGATTCTTTGTCAATTATTGTACAAAAGACTCGTTTGGTTTTGACAAAAACTAGTATCTGAAATTCTAGTTGATGTGCGAGTCTAGGTATCGAAGACTATGAGATTAGATTCCTGATGATCAATTTCTCCAATAGATGACAATAGTAATTTCCTTTACACTAGACATGTTTTCAACACTTCAAGGGCCAACATTGTTGAAAGGGACTGAGCTATGTCTTCAACAATGTTGTAATTGTGAGTTGCTCTAGCATCTAGGTTAAAACATGACTTTCAAAAAACACCTTTGGGAGGCAAATAGATCACCATGTTAGGGTTTGAATTCTCAATCTGTAAAGGTTCAAAAGGATATGGAACTAATATGAAAGGTTGACCGTATTGACTAGTATATATTTTTTTTCTATAGGACTTTTAGAACCATAATCTTTAGATCTTGTTTGTATCGAAACTTGGGAAGACATCATCATGATATCTGCCAATGTGGATGAAGATGATGGATTATGTGCAACCATTTTACTATCTTGAGAAGCGAAAGAATCCTTCAAAATAGTAGGTGTAGGATAATCTTTTATAAATTTACTAACCTCTGCACGATGTTGGCATTCCTTTGTATAATGATCTTCATTACAGATCAGACAAGGATAACAAGATTTATTTTTTTCTTTAGAAGGTTCATTTTTCGTTAGTTTCTCCTTTTGAGAATCATTTTGTTTTTATTTCCCTTTCCCATTTTTCTTACCTCTAGTTTATCGAGATTTTCTAGGAGATGATTCTACTGCATTAATTTCAAAAGTGATTTCTAGGGAAATGTTTTCACTGGGTGAATCTTGTATATCCAAAATCTAAGTGTTTTTAGAATTTTTCTTGGATGATTTACTCTTTGACTACTAGCTAAAAGAACCAATTACACCTTTAGCATTGTGAGATCATGTAGGAGTTGAATCTGGCTAGGCAAGGTAAATTTGGGATCTTTTTGTACAAAGTGCTAGATTGTGAATAGACAAGTTCTAGGTATTGGGCATGAGAAATCACCTGCTCTTCCATTAAAACACCTCCTTTAGCAACATATTTTATAATATTCGGAAGTAAAGATTTAGTAAACCATTCAACTAATATTTGGTCCAGAATATAAAATTTGACTAAACAACATCTACACCTCCATTCATGTATATGATCTAAAATGTAGGTAGATGTACATTGTTTTAATGAAGTCAAAAATTTTGTACCAGTGTCATATCGAATGGGTAACGGAAAATGCATTAAAAATGTTGTTTCTAAGGAATTGAAATTGTAGAAAGAGGCACGTGGTAACTCAATGTACCATTTTGTTGTTAATCCTATTAAAGTTCATTGGAAAAGGCATAATTTGATAGAATCATCAATCAATGAATTCGAAGCACACCATGTTGGAAATAATACTGAGAGGGGGGGTGAATCAGTATTAGCAAGTTAATAATATTTCATTTCCATAATCAGATTCATATACGCTACTTTAATTAATGGAACTTGCGTGTATATGCAACTGTGTTTAAGGCAACTAGCGTATATCCAACGAACTTATGATTCAGTTAATTCATCATATGTTGATCTTTAATCAGTGCATCAAAACCATATAAACAGTAACCAGGTGCAGTAAAAACACAACATACAATCACACACATGAACAAAAGATATAAGGTGGAAACCCAATGTGGGTGAAAACCACCTGCTGCAATCATCTCTGTCTTCTTTTAATAATAAGAGAATTCTTTTTATAATTTTTGTACTGGTGCAGTCTTATACCAGTAAGTAGGCTTCTACCTGCAGAAGGCTACAAACTTATCTTGTTCTCTAGCTTCTACTGGAAGGGAGCTACAACCCCTAGCTCTTGTACTAGCTAAAATGCTTACTAGTACGTAGGTGCCGGCCTACATAAGGCTACAACCTTCTCTTTTCTTCTAGGGACCACGTTTCATAAATTTTCAGACTAGATCCATCAACAACATCATTCAATCATCAAATATATCTACATCAACCAATCTCCTTTTAAACCAACCACAACTGAATCAATCAATCACTTAACAACCCTTCAATTTGATCTTTCAGAGTGTTGTAACTAGAAAATAGTAACCAAGACCTAAGCCAGAACCCAGAACACTCCAACAACAAACAGAAGTAGCTAGAACATATTTTATAAGGTATACACTACTACCATGCGACGAACCTGTGTGCATATGCGTTTTCCTCAAGGCGAACCTACGTACAGATCTGAAAATCAAATTTATGATGTATAAGCTATTTTGATATGCAGAACCAGCGTGTATACTCACCTTTTCTAAAGTGAACCTGTGTACAAATCTGTAAATGATGATTTAAATACTACAACAATTCCAGACTTCAGTCATACCCAGATCATCACATTTACAGACTACATCATGCCCCAGTTATTCAGATAAATGATCAAACCACATAAAGATAATTCACTTCAAGCCTTAAGATCTTGATACATCATTAGATCTTATCCTTTATCAAGCACTAAGGTTCACCCTCGGTTCAGATCTCGCTATGCACCATAACCCAATAACATGTATGCTAGATCTTACTCTTCATTAGATATTCAATACCTGAGTGTCCTGGCCTAATGATCTTCTCCTCCTTTTATAGTTTTAGGCCTTTCCCAGTACCATCGACCAAAACCATTTAGGACCACCTTAGACCAAATACCTAGGGTCAATACCTTGGATCAAATACCTTGGACCAATACCATGGATCAAAATACCATGGACCAAATACTTCAGACCAAAAATTTAGTTTTCCAAGGTATACGCGCCTTTCCTTCTGTGAAAGTGTGTGTGCACATATATGCACCTTGAATACAGTGAGACCACGTGTACACACGGCTTGGCCACTGGTGAACCTGCATATACCTCTCTTTCTTCATTCTGTGAAGTTTGATCTATAACTCTGTTCCGTTAACCTGTTGTACTGTGAACTGTTATCTGAGTGAGTTGCCATCAAGGACAACACCTGTGCCATAATGCCAACAATCTCCCCTTTTGGACTTGATGGCAACCCCAAGTCCCAAGTCACTCTCCCCCTTTGTCATCAAGGGCAAAGGGTCATGCTCCCCCTGAGTACATGTTGAATTCTTTGATATACTGAAGTGGGTTGATTGAGCTCCATGAACGAGTCCATGTTCCTCTTGAATATAAGCAAGGTCTACGACAAGATGTTCTAAAAGAAGAACATGACTCTATACATACATCATAAATGACCTTCCTATCACCAATTACTCATACATACATCCATCTCCCAACCAAGTGGGGATATGCCAAGTTTGACTCATCCACCCAACCAAGTGGGGATATACCAATTGTTTATACATGTCAAAACAAGAAACATTACATCATCCATCCCATGCATAGTGGGGTAAAAAAATATGTCGTTTCATGACCTTTACATTAAGAGATATACATGGCACATATGTAACAAAGACCAAATATCTTATATAAGACCATGAAAGTCATCAACGACTATCATCAGTAGCATCGGTCAATCAGCATCCAGACAGCAACCATGTTCTCCCTCTGAACCTGTTCCACCTGAATAAAAAACAATTGTGTGAATCTGTACCAAGACCTTCTAAGATAATGCCAACAATGCATTATTAGAAGCATATGCTCCCCTTGAACCTGTGCCATATGATCACTGTTAGATCTGATCATTTCATATAATAGAAGAGTTATTAAGGCATCATCATCAATCAAATATACATCAAGTTATCAACAACTTATGAGAACCAACATATTTCCACATGTCATCCACAGACTGTAACCATCATCAAGGAGAGAAGATAGTTCACTGAACCATATCAGACCCCTTTCTCCCTGAGTTTGGCCCACTGCTTTTCCTCAAACCAACATATACGTGACTGTATCCCCAGATACCAGCTTATGTACGCGACTACACTTCATGAAACTGGTGTATACCAACCTTTATTTGAAACATATAGATTTAAAAGCAGGATGATGCAGCAACTACTCCCAGTTTCTGCCTGAGATATTCAAATGTCTCTCTGGGCAGTGATTTGGTGAATATATCAACAACCTATTCTTTGGAGGGAACATCCTCCAATTTGACCTTTTGTTCAAGCACTTGTTCTCGTAGAAAATGATATTTGATGGGTATGTGCTTGGTCTTGGAATGCATGACTGGATTCTTTGAAATACTGATAGCACTTGTATTATCACATAGAATGGAGATGGGTGGAGTACATGTGATCTGAATGTCTTGCAATGTTTTCATCATCCAAAGTAGTTGTGTGCAGAAAGATGCAATAACCACATATTCTGCTTCAGCTGTAGATAATGCAATTGAACTTTATTTCTTGCTGAACCAAGACACTAACCTTGAACCCATATAAAATGCACCACCACTAGTGCTTTTTCTTTCATCAACACTTCCTACCCAATCTGCATTTGTATATGCATGAAGTGTAAGAGCTGTATCTCTAGGATACCACAAGCCAAATTTCTATGTTCCTTGAAGATATTTGAAGATCCTTTTGACTACCTGAAGGTGTGATTCATTTGGATTTGCTTGGATTCTTCCAACTATTCCTACTGCATGCATGATGTCTAGTTGGGTACCTGTTAGATAAAGCAAACTGCTGATTCATCATTTGAGCTGAGACTACATCCTGTTACCATTGGAGGTACACATTGGTTTACAATATTCCATGCCGTACTTTTTCAAGATCTGTTTGAGATATTTAGTTTGTGATAGAAAAATACCATCTTTATTTTGTTGAACTTGTAGACCAAGAAAATATGTAAGCTCACCAAGCAGAGACATTTCAAATTCTTGTTGCGTTATCAAAGCAAAATTCTGACTCATGGCTTCTTCATTGCTACCAAAAATGATATCATCAACATAAACAACAAGTATTAGCAATTTATTATTGTCAATATTTGTATATAGATTGCTATCAGCTGATCCCTTTCAAAAACCTTGTTGATGGAGATATTTGTCAAGACGGTAATATCAGGCCCTTGGAGCTTGTTTTAGACCATAGAGAGCCTTTCTGAGTCTGCACACAAGTTTTGCATTATTTCCAAGAATGAATCCATCTGGTTGCTTAGTATAGACTTCTTATTCTAAGTCTCCATAAAGAAAGGCAGATTTTACATCCATTTGATATACTTTGAATTTCTGAAAACTAGAAAGAGCAAGAAACATTCTTATGGCTTCAACTCTAGCAACAAGTGCAAAAGTTTCTTCAAAATCTATACCTTCTTGTTGAGTGTATCCTTTACAAACAAGTCTGGCCTTGTTTCTAATAACTTCTCCATTTTCATTCAGCTTGTTTTTGAATATCCATTTAGTTCAATTTGCTTAAGTTCTTCATTCATGGCCTTGACCCAACATTCATCTTTGCATGCTTCATTTACATTTTGACGTTCGGTGGAAGATAGTAACGCTAGATAGCTTGAAGCTTCTGTAATAGTTATTCTTATCTGCACACCTACCTCTTTCTACCACAAAACTTGAGTTTCTGGATGATTTTTTGGAACATACCTAGACGGAGTCTTTTCTTCTACCGTTATCTCTACTTCTAGTGCTTCATTGGTTTCTTCTTCAAAATTATTGGGAGGATAATCCTCATCTTCTTCATAATCTTCGGTTTTTATCTGTTTTGGATTTTTGCATGCTTCATCAACCACTACATCAATACTTTCAATAATTTTCCCAAGTCTTTTATTATAACATTTATATCCTTTACTTCAGGAAGACTAACCAAGAAGAATACCTTCATCTGCTTTGGGTTCAAACTTACCAAGTTTTTCATCTGTCCTTTTGATGTAACATTTGCTTCCAAAAACTTTGAAGTATTTTATAGTAGGAGTCTTACCATACCAAAGTTCATGTGGAGTTTGAGTGCTGTTTACCTGAACATTTTCTTGGTTGAGAATAGTGACGGCAGCGAATGCAGCTTCACCCCAGAAGGTTGCAGGATTTCCAGACTCATCTACCATAGCTTGAGCCATTTGTTGAACAGTTTTGTTCATTCTTTATACCACTCCATTTTGCTGAGGAGTCCTTGCAGTGGAGAACTGCCTTTTTATTCCATGTTGTTCACAAAAGTAAAAGAATTCATCCGAGGTAAATTCCCCTCCTCGATCAAATCTGAGGCATTTGATTTTGCAATCTAATTCATTTTCAACCAAAGCTTTGAAGGCTTTGAAATTTTCAAATGTTTCATCTTTATGCTTCAGAGGACCTATCCAATACATTCTGGAAAAATCATCAATGAACAATATAAAGTATTCTTCTCCACGAGGCGACTTTTTTGCTTGATGGTCCACATAAATCAGTATGAACAAGTTCAAGAGGCTTACTAGCTAATCCTTCCTTTTTAGGGAAGTGTGATCTGATTTTCTTGTCGAATTGACATGATTTGCATATAGAATTTTTAGGAATGTTGATATCAGGGAGATCACGAAAAGACTGGACTCTGCATCCTTTTCTTATTTGAGAAAAACTTAAATGCCCCTATCCTCTGTGCCATAGCCAATGTTCATCATTTTTGCTTAGATAGCATTGTTGTTGTCCTCCTTTGAGTATGTATAGGTTGTTTGGAGTTCTTGTACCTTTAATCACAGTTTCTCCTGTGTCAAGCTCACGAACAACACATCCATTTGATTGAAACACTACTTCATTTCCTTGATCACACATTTGACTCACACTCAATAGGTTATGCTTTAGACCATCAGCATACATAACATTCCCAGCTTTAACTTTTTGTTGCAAGAAAATAGAGCCTTTACCTTTTATGACAACAGGAGTGTCGTTTCCAAATGAGACACTCTTCTCCTTTTCTAAGGCATTATATGAGTGTAGTTTTTCTCTGTCACCTGGCATGTTTTTTGAGCATCCACTGTCGATGTACCACTAGTTTTCTTGTCCTTCTCCATACAAGGCTATACCACATCTTTCTATTTGTGGTTCTTTCTTTCTCCATCTTTTGGGATTTAGTGGAGTTTGATCCTTTTGATATATTTGCCGAAATTTGCTCCTGCATTCAGATTCTTCATGGCCAAAGTTGTTATAGATTGAGCATTCTATTTCATTTTCAAGTAGAGCATTCTGTTTCATTTTCAAGTAGAGAAAAGTTATTATAGGAACTTTTCTTGATCCCTGTCACATTCCTTTGATTTCTTGCTCCTCTAGTCATGATGGTTTTGTATGCAACACATTGAGCAACTTTGTGTCCAAAATTATGACATGAGAAACAATGACCATTAAAGAAGTTCCTGTGATTATCGAATCTGTTGACCTAATGATTGTAGTTTCTATTGATATTCATCTTTGAAGTAGTGTGATTTACCTGAGGTTGAGTGTGGCTCCTATTCATCCTTGAAGTAAATTGACCCTGTTTTACCTGGCGGTCTTCTTTATGCCTTTGCTGACAATTGCCAAACTGTTCACTGCTCTTTGCTGCATCAAGATAGCTTTTAGTGGAGGTTGACAGCTTCTGTGCTTGAGATGCTTCTTCACTATATCCAAGACCTGTCTCTATCAGAGGAGAACATTGTACTTTGATAATTTCATTTAAGGTTTCAAATCCTTTAGCAAATCTAAGATTGAGAGCTTTTGTTTTCTCAAGATCCTTTCTTAGACCGACAATTTCACATTCTAGTTTTTCATTGTGTTTTTCTCTTTCAGCAAGTTGGTATGTCAAGGTATCTATAATCATATTATTTTCTTCTAAATTGAGTTTGAGTTTAGAGATTTCTTCATCAAGGTCATCTTCATCTAAAGCATCCAAAACGTCATCATCTTCACAAGCCATCAGAAGTCTGTAGTCATTACTATTTTCATCTTCATCACTATGTGATAAACCATCGCTATCTTCATAAGTATAGTAGCTCTTTTCACTTACACTTTGTTTTCTATTCCATTTTGCAGATTCCTTACGTTTATCAAAATTATCTTAATGAGGATATTTGGCAGCATAATGATTGACTCTTCCATAAGAAAAACATTTGAAAGGTAGTTTACCTCTGAATCTTCTGGAACCCCGTTGAAGGTTCTTGACAAAGTTTGCTTCTTCTTCTCCTTCTCAAATATGTCCTGATTCATTGAGTTCTTCTTTTCCTTTTGCTGAAGCTTTAAATGTGGCTTTTCTCATATCTGAAGGACCTCCTTTTCTCATCTCCAAGGTAGTTAAGATTCTGTGGAGCTGTGTCATAGTAATAGTCTGTAGATCCTGATTTTCTTCTATGGCGGATACTTTTGATTCAAACTTAGCAGACAAGGATCTTAATTTTTTTTTAACTAAAGTAACTTCCTTTATCTCTTCACCCAGATTCTTCATGCAATTAATAATCTCATCTATACGTAAGAAGTAACTAGCTATACTTTCATCGTTATGCATCTTGAGAGTTTCACATTGAAATATGAGAGTTTGTAGTTTAACATGTTTTACCTAAGAATCTCCTTCATAGCTTAGAACGATTTTGTCCCATATTTATTTGGTGGATTTGCGCTGCATAACTTTGACAAACTCTAATAGTGACAAACTTCCCAACAATGTATTGACAACCTTGGCATTGGTTTCATATTGCTTTTTACCTGCCGTATCTATAGGAATTGTTGATGGAAATGCATATCCTCCTTCCACGATTTCCCAAACATCTGTTCCAAGAGATTGAAGATAGGTTGTGGTTCTTACTTTCCAATAAATGAAGTTGCTTCGATCAAAGATTGGCAATTTGATGGATCCCTCTCTTTCTTGATTACTCATGATGATGGATCTTCCTTCAACCGATCAAGCTTCTTCTGAAGGACCTGCTCTGATACCAATTGTTGGAAATAATACTGAGAGGGGGGGTGAATCAGTATTAGCAAGTCAATAGTTTTTCATTTCCATAATTAGATTCATATATGCTACTTTAGTTAATGGAACTTGTGTGTATATGCAACTGTGTTTAAGGAAACCAGCATATATCCAGCAAACTTATGATTCTGTTAATTCATCATATGTTGATCTTTAATTAGTGCATCACAACCCTATAAACATTAACCAGGTGTAGTAAAAATAGAACAGACAATCACACACATGAACACAAGATATAAGGTGGAAACCTAATGTGGGTGAAAACCACCTGCTGCAATCATCTCTGTTTTCTTTTAATAATAAGAGAATTCTTTTTACAATTTTTGTACTGGTGCAGTCTTATACAAGTAAGTAGGCTTCTACCTACAGAAGGCTACAACCTTCTCTCATTCTCCAGCTTCTACTAGAAGGGAGCTACAACCCCCTAGCTCTTGTACTAGTTGAAATGCTTACTAGTACGTAGGTGTCATCCAACAGAAGGCTACAACCTTCTCTTTTCTTCCAGGGACCACGTTTCATAAATTTTCAGACTGGATCCATCAACAACATCATTCATTCATCAAATATATCTGCATCAACCAATCTCCTTTTGAACCAACCACAACTAAATCAATCAATCACTTAACAACCCTTCAATCTAATCTTTCAGAGTTCTGTAACCAGAAAACAATAACCAAAACCCAAGCTAGAACCCAGAACATTGCAACAACAAACAAAAGTAGCTAGAACATATTTTATAAGGTATACACTACTACCATGTGATGAACCTGTGTGCATACATGTTTTCCTCAAGGCGAACCTGCGTATAGATCTGTAAATGACAATTTAAATATTACAACAATTCCGGAATTCAATCATACCCAAATCATCACATTTACAGACTATAACATGTGCCAATTATTCAAATAAATGATCAAACCACATAAAGATAATTCACTTCAAGCCTTAAGATCTTGATACATCATTAGATCTTATCCTTTATCAAGCACTAAGGTTCATCCTCGATTCAGATCCAGCTGTGCACCATAACCTAATAACCTATATGCTAGATCTTACTCTTCATTAGATATTCAATACTTGAGTGTCTTGGCCTAATGATCTTCTCCTCCTTTTATAGTTTTAGGCCTTTCCCAATACCATGGACCAAAACCATTTAGGACCAATGCCTTGGACCAAATACCTAGGGTCAATACCTTGGATCAAATACCTTGGACTAATACCATGGATCAAAATACCATGGACCAAATACTTTGGACCAAAAATTTATTTTTCCAAGGCATACGTGCCTGTCACACGGAATGAGTCGATTTTGCGGACAAGCTTGACCTTCCTAGTATCTAAAGATATCTAGTGACAAGCAAGCCAATCAAAAACTATCTTTCTCTAAATATGCAATTAACAACAAAGGCAAACAAGTGTTTTAGGCCTACCTTGGGTCCAATGCAAGTTTGTGGAAGCCTCGCTCCCTTGCTCCAAATGAGCTTCCTTGAAGCGTAAGTCTGCAAACACAAACAAGCAAACAAATTAAATAGCACCTAAAAAGCCAATATCATAAAGCATATTCATCATAATGATCAAGGAGATTATGAAACAAACCACATAAGACAATTTGTTGAGAAAAATGAATCTGATTGTATAAAATCCATATAAGACATATTTGCATAAAATCCATCTGGAAATTTGATTAGAGCTAGCCCTGATGGAGGTTGTATTGCTGTCGGAATAGAGTTGTAAACATTATTAAATCTAGTGCAATAATCTTGAACTGTTTCACCAGGAGATCTCTTTATGCTCTCATATTCGGCCAAGATTTGAAGAGGATTCTTCTTTACTTCCCACCTTGTGAGAAAACTTTGATTAAATTTTGGGAGATCTGCAATACTAGTTGTTGGAAATACCCTGAACCATTTCTTAACTTCTCCAGTCAAACTTTGTGCAAAGAGTCTCATTTTCACATCATCTTCATCAAATTATTGCAAATATGAATAGTCATTCATTTGTCTATGAGTTGTTGTGTTGTGATTGGCCCAGTGCCATCAAATTGAGGTATACGACTCTAATAATCTTGTGGCATGGCATGAAGTTGTCTTGGTAAGACAAGAGCGACATATCGAGCTGCCATGGCTGGTAAATGGGAGGAATATGAAACTACAATTGATGTGGATGTTGAGGGTGGTAAATAAAGTGGGATTATGATGTCCTAAGTGGTTATAAAAGTAGTAAGGACGTTAGATGAAATAGGGAAAATGTAAATAAGAGAAACCACTGGAGGGGTGGGTGATGAGGCAAAAAAAGAAGAAACAGTTGATTGATCAGTAAATGATTTTTGAGCAGTTAGATTTAATTCAATCACCGAATCTTCAAGTTTATTAAACTGTTTTATAACATCTTCATCAGAATCTAAAATGTCAAGTTGATTTTTTGAGATATATAGTTTCAAATCATTTTCATCAAAAACTGTTTTAGGGACAAAAATTTATGACTTGGTTTGGAAAATATTGTGCTCAAACGATAAGTCAAATTCAATATCCTCTAAATTTATGAAACTTTCAAGGTGAGAGTTAACTCCAACCAAAGGATTATTGTTTGCTTGGCTCTCACTAAAACTCTTCTTCCTAATAATTTTCTCAGGATTATTCACAATTTTAGGTGGGTTGGGATCTAGTGTAGATATTTCTGGGAGCCAGATCTTTAATAGATTATTTATAGATAGATATAGGTACAAAATCTGGGTGGAAAAGCAACCTTAATAACATTTATTTCACAGTTACACACTGGAAACAACTTTGAGTTTTGAAAAAAATATTTACCAGCGAAACAATATAGCTTGTATTAGGTTTTGTTCCCCAGTATGGTCACAAGAATGTTACCACTCCGTAATTTCGCAAGGCCGTGGAGAGTGTTAGCGCTCGAATCTGCCTTAGGCTGAAATAAGGCAAGACTCAAGGCCACATCAAACCACGCTCAGCCTCGTAGCTAGCCCTACGAGGACAGGAGAGGGCTCTCTCCGGGTCAAACTTGGCAAAAGGTAATCGAAAAGGCTCAAGATGACCGAATTGATGACTGATTTTAGGCTAGGTATTAAGTACAAAGAGTTTAGGATTGATTTTTTATGATTTTGTTGAAATCAAGGGAAAGGCAAATTTGGATGCGGGGATGAGGCACAGTTTTTGCAGAGGTCCACTTGGGGCAAGGTAGGCAATTGTTTTGATGCCTTAAAGCAGGTGAGATGGATAGATCAGACCGGTGAGGGGCTAAGGAGAGCAAGAGGTCTCAAGGATTCTCCTTAAACTGAAGAAAACATAGAATATTAAACAAATTTAAAGGCAGAGCATAACAATTTCAAGGATTCTACCTTAACACTTCATTTGCTTAATAAGAGAAGATTCAATAGAGATAATGATTCACATACACAACTTACAAATACTGAGAGAAAAACACCATCAAGACATAAAGCCACATGGATCCCAAGTAGTGCTGCAAAACCCTGGTCTTCCTTTGCCAAAAAATGCTGGTAAAATATGTACAATATAGTCTCAAAACTATCCCAAGAGTCCAACCATCCTATAGAAAATGACTAAGAAAGTACATAATATAGGCAAGCTAAACACATTTCCTTGCCTCTAGGAGTCGAGGCTCATCATGCTAGGAGCTGTTCAACCAATTCTAAACTGAGCACTACAATCTAGGCAATCAAAACAACTTGCCTCTATAAGCTAGGAAAAACCAATTCATTCATTAATTTTTTTCCATTTTATGATGAATCTTCTAAGAATAGGTAAAAAAGTTGTCATGTCAACATGAAAATTACATCAAATTACATCAAAGAGGATGAAAAATCCCACCAAAAAGTCAAAACTAGTCAATGCTGCGTTTTCCTGAGCTGAAGGTGCAAAACTGGCAAATTTTCCCAACGCGTAGCGCGCCATTTCTCTATGCGTAGCGCGCCTTTAGGCCCACTTTTGGGGCACTTCCTGGCATCCAAATGAGGCAAAAGTGGGCTTGTTGGAAAGGGCTGGATGTCTACTTTCCAACCCAAGTAGAATGTCTCAATTTGGTGCTCATTTGCCCCTCCAAAAATGCAATCTCCCAAGATTGCTTCCTGTGTGTCCAAAAAGTGGCAGAAGGTCATTTTTTGCATCTTCTTTGCCCAAATGTACCTCGCTACTTTCCTGCAGATGTTCTGGAGACTTTAAGATCAACGATTACTTCTCTTACTACCTAATGGGCCTCCCTAGTCTGCAGATGATGAACCTTCTGAATGTCAAAAGCCATCTTCAGAGACAGATATCCCAGGTCTCTAAAAAGATGAAAAAGATGAAGAGAATCTCGAAGAGAGTGAAGGGTTGGGGAAAATATCCAAAAAGGATTTTTCAACTAGAAGAATTGAACTTTTAACTAAGAGTGGATTCGCACAGAAACTTACAGAAATGTGTATGCAAAATGTAGGAGAACTTCTTCGTTCTCAGTATGGGAAGGACATTATTTTCGAGGTAGCAAATGGTGGGGCTGGAGATATTATGTGGCAGGTAGCAGCTGACAGTTTGACCGTTCTTCATAGAGCCATAGCAGATGTGGATTCTTTGTCTCAACTAAATAATGAAGAAGGATCTCAAAGTGATGAACATATATTTGTGCAATACCATTCAAGCAGGACAGTACGCAAGTTCATATTGGAGTTTCATATACCTGATGATGTCAATGCTCCCTCATTTGCTTCTATTTTGTGGCCGCAACAATTTACTGCTATGTGGACCTGCGTTGAAATTTCAATGCTAGAAGCCCCTCATCATCAATCTAACTACTCCTATTATGCTTCCGAGGAGCATGAGCAGATGCATAACTTACAGGAGGTGTCATCTGAAGTCACAAAAGGAAAGAGCTCACCAAGTGATGACAGCTCTGTTCGTGTGGGTCACAAACTTTTGGAGAAGGTTTGTGCTAGGGGGCTGTCGCTTTGTCATTGTGTTCACGATGCTGTTTCTAGCAGCCATGGAAATGAGAATTCGATGAAAACCAAAAGCAGTTAGTCATCAACAAGAAAAGAGTGACATATTGCATACAATCGGATTATGTATGAAAATGAGGTGCATGATGTATTGTATCACGGGATGCCCTCTCCTTTGTCACCTTTAGAAAATTCCGATTTGATCTTTGGAATTTTCTCCGTTTTCTTTATTATTTTCTTTTCTGGTTCGACTTAAGTGCAATTAGAAAATAGTATACATGGACATTGCGCTTTAATGGTATTGGAAAGGAAGCATTTTTGGCCATGAATGCAAGCAAAATGAAACGCTTCTAGAGATATGACACTTATCAAAAGCCAAAATAAACAGAGACATCTGTCATAAGCAGAGATATAGGAATGAATTTGCCTATTTTGATCCTCAATCCTGATTCTATCGGATCTGCGCTCCAGTTTTGCCTCTTAATTAGCCAATCATCAGAAGATTTAGAGGAACGTTGTTCTATTTGTAGAATAGATGAAACATTTATTTTTATTTTTGTAATTTCAGTTTAAACAGCTCCCCTGTTTTGGGTCGATCTGTTTTCTACAGACAGTCTTATTTATTATAGTAAATTCTTTGTAAAGAGTAGAGAGGAGAGTTCTGAGCGCTGGTGGAGGGGAGAGAACAGAGCTTCATTGTACAGATTTTGACAGAGATTTTAATTAAAAAATGCAGCTCTGACCCCTGAGATCCCTGTGGTATGAGATTTAACATTTGTGTCCTCTTTAGTTTCATATGTAGCCTGTTATGTGTTCATGTCATTTCATGATCGTTTCCCTTTGAACAAATGAAGTGTTAAGGTAGAATCCATAATTTATATGCTCTACCTTTAATTTTGTTCATATTAATGTTTTCTTCTGTTTGACAAGGATTCATCTTCTATGCCCTTGTCAACTCCTTAGCAGTCCAGCCATTCCATTTAATTTCAATTTGATGTTAAAATTTCTTTCCTACCTTGCCTCAGGAGATAATATGTGTTTTTGATTATATTTCTCTGTTCAAGTTGTTTCTTTGCCCCATGCAGCCCAGAAAACCCCATCATCCATTAAAACCCCTTTCCCTATCAGTTTACTAGCCTAAAATCAGTGTTCCTTATTGGTCATCTCACCACCGTTGAAGACTTTTCTGCCGAGATAGACCTGGAGAGAGCCCTCTCCTGTTCTAGTAGGGCTAGCTACAAGGCTGAGCGTGGTTTGATGTGGCCTTGAGTCTTTCCTTATTTCAGCCTAAGGCAGATTTGAGCGCTAACAGAGAGAAACCCATAGGTAATCACAAAACCACTTGCAAAGATGGGATCTAGCCCTTCCAGCTTTAGAGAGGGATCTCTTTTTTTTTATTTAGATTTCCGTTTTAATATATTAGGCTAGTTATTGAGTTCTGAGGTTGGTTTTTCAAATATTTGGTTGAAAATTGCAGGGAAAGTCCATTGGACATGGAGTCATGAATCTTAGGGTGATCAAATACAAAAATAATAGAGCAGCTATAACAAGGCAGGATAAACAAACTTTTGGATCTTTTAAAATATTTGTGGAGTGTTTAGGATGTAAATGATTTAAATTCAATTAAATATAGAGCATGCTAAGATGAATCTATACTTAACATCATAATGAAAACATTAATATTGTTTACAAGCCAAAGAAGAGTACTTTTAAGAAAATCCAACAGTTAATATTCTTGAAACAATAAAGATAGAAAACATATAGAAAATTGAGAAAATAAACATTTCACATGAGAAAGTACATCACCAAATAGTTTGACATGGGAATCCTGGAAAAAAACTTCTCTGTATTATTGCGATTGATAACTTCGTACAATGCACAACTTACATCAAAATGTGGCTCCTTTCTTCATATAAGTTCCAACCTTTTCTAATTCCTTTTAGTAAGTATTTATAATTTTTTTTTACATCTCAGATCGAACTTCAAAATAAAATAGATTTACAAAATAATATCTGTTAAAGACACATATATTTTAGATATAGAAGAAGAAAATAAGGAAAGTTTGGTAAAATTTGTTGTGCTGTTGCGGCTTTGAAGGATTTTGGTGTTGACCGTGGCTATTTTGTTGCAAATCATGTCTCTCTGTTGCCGAAATTTTAGGGCTTCAATTGTACTTACTCGATCAACTCTAGCAATTGGTCCCACCTTTCTTCTTTTGGGATAAAAAGTTTATTATGTTTCTAAAACTTTCATCCACTTTGGTGTAAATGTCAAAAGTTGGCTTATTGAAAAAAATATGATGAATCTCATGTTGAATATTTAAATCAAACTGTAGGCCTATTATAAATGATTCTACACTAATAGCTCCTCTAGCCTTTACATACTTTGAAGCATCAAAAACTATGTTGCACAACTGTTCTTGGTAGTTTCTAATGGAAACAGTTTTCCATTAGAATTCCTCAAAGTAGGTATACCCTTTTCCTATAGTAGTGTGAAATTTCTGTTGAATCTTATGACTTGCAACTCAAGATCTTTAGATTTGTTCTCTAGTTGTATCATCAAATTATTTTTCATTAAAACTCTTTTAACTTCCATTACTGTTGCTGTCCTGTGTGGAATGTTTAGGTGCTCTAATTCACCCTTGGTCTTGGAGTTTAACAACTTAATAATATTTTGTGCCTCTTCTGGGATGTGCTCCAAATCTGCTTTAGTATTTTATATTGTTGTCTTAACTCTTTGCATGAGTTCTTCCTGCTCAAAAGTGATTTGAATTGATGGCCACATATATGTTATGTTATCATTTATATTCTGCCAAATGCTATTTTTGGCCTCTTCCAACATTTGGAAGGCGAGGGATTGATCTTCATATTTATGGATTTGTTGAATTAATTAGAAGTTTTTTTTTTTTTACTTTTACTAAATATGCATTATCAAATTTAATTTTATTCTCCTCCATTCGAATCAATGCTGCTGACAACTTCTCTTTCTTCTCTTTAACTGATGATAATTCTTCCAAAGCTTTAGTAAGATTTTTCTGTAGAATCTGAAGATGTTTCTTTTGTTGAAGTCTCTATGTCTGTACTTGTGCATGATGTAGATGTCCCTACTCCTTCCCACTGTTCTTTTTCTCTTAACAATGTTTCCATGTCCTACTCTATTTTCTGTATTTGTGAATTCTGCTCAACAACTATTGTAAATATTTTTTCCTTTCCCATTTCTATGCTAGAAACTTATTTAGCTTGAAGATATTCCATGGATGGTAGCTTTAGTTGCTTTCTTAATGCTTGGATATCTTCCTCTTTGCTCTTTATAAGCTCTTCTGTTGCCTTGATATTAGTAGGGACATGTCCTAGTTTTATTATCAAATCTTATAGATATTTGATTATGTTGTCTTTAGCAAATGAGGACATCTTCTCAATATTAAAATAAGAATGCATGTTGTTCAAGGATTACTGTAATTTGGAAGCAGTCATGGTCAAACTGGTAATTGCTAAAAATATCAGCTCCCTTGTTTGTTTGTGTAAATCGATTCGATCGATTTCATGTATATTTTTTTTGTATCAATTGAGAAAATGGAGGCTTTGTAGTCTTCAACACTCCTAGGAGCTGGAATTAAAGGTTCCTTGAAGGCCATTTGGAACCATCCTTTCTCTGAGTCGAATGCAGAGAGTAATATATGTTGTGCTTTTGCTGTCTGCTTCCAAAATTTTGAGTAATTTGAAGCCTTTAAAACTTCATTTTTCAAATTTATCTCCCTATACCTTGAAAATATACTATGTTGATATGAAATTTGAGAACTACAAGATATTGGAGACTGAACTATTGGTTCTACAGTAGGTGATTGAATTGTTTCTTCTGCTTGAGGAAAAGGAGTGACAGGAGTTCCTGTGAAAATACTATGGGCGACTGCTATATATCCTTTTCTTCTAGAGATTCATCTTGGATAGTAATCACCTGAGGATCAACTTGAGGGTCTATTTTTTAAGTACTGTTTGGGTCCTTATTTCTTCTTTTAAAAACAAAAATTTCTACACCTTGTGTTTTAGAGTCAATAGGGGACATGGCCTCTCTCTCCCTTTTGTCCTCCTTTTCCTTGGGAATAGGCGTCTGCATGGATGAATGACTAACCAGCCATTCTTCAACTTCCTATAAAGTGCCCTCTATCCATTCCTCTTGGTTAGCATACTGTTCAATTTTAGGCCTTGGTGTATGTGGATAGGAAGTACTGTTATGTTCCAATCTAAGTTTTGAAATGATGCCTAGAGGATCATAAGACCAAGAGAAACTAGGCTTAAATTTCATTTGACTTAAAATATCTTCCACCTGCTTTTCTGCAACTTTGGTGTTGACAATATAAGGATCTATATGAGCCTTTATCTTGAACTGTGCTTTCTTTTTGTAGGATACAAAGTGCTGCTCATCCATGCTCAACATTTGTCTAGTGTATTCTAATGCAAGTACTTTGATTTGTACAAAAACTGGTAACCTGTGAGGAGGTAACTCTGATGCATATATTCTAATTTCAGTATAATTCTGGTATAAATACCAGTCTCCAACTTTTGATTGCTCTGACAAGTACAATAGCTCCTTTATCTTTGGTGAAATCCCCAGGACCACATCACTGAAAAGAAAGCATAATGAGGTATGTAGAAACTTATCAACAAAATTAGTGTAAGTATACTCCTCTGAGTTATTTCTAACCAGAGAAGTCCAGTGAATCACTGACAAAGTATTTCCCTCATTATCTTTCTTATGTAAAGGAAATTTGAACTTGTTTGATTGATGAAATAAAATAAGATAAACCAATACCGATTGATATTTGAAAACAACTTTGTCTTTGAAATTTACAAAATGATCACACATTGCATTGGACATAAATTGACTGTAATTGAAAAGAATGGATGGCTTTTTTCCAACTGCAAAAATTGACAAAAATCCTAGAAATATTTCATCTACCGATTGATCATTATAATTCCCAAGCAGTCCGGTTACCATAGAAATTACTTTTTTTGACATTTCTGGGATGATCGAGACTAGGTATGGGGGATTGGTCCAGGGTAATTCAACATTTTCGGGGAGGAAACATTTGAAGGTTTGCGCTCTATGAGGGAAAGTCATCTTTTTGTATAATTCCATCAATACATCTGCTGAGAAAGGACGATGGGAGGCTTGGTATTTAAGTTGCAGGGCTTGACAAATACCTTCAGGGGAAATGGAGAAGATGACTTCATTATTTTGGGAAATAAAAACTTTTTGGCTTGGTAGGGATTGGAGATGGCACCAAGTGGAGAATTTAGGGAAAAAGTGAGTTTGGGGGAAAATAAACCGAGGGAGAAGGGATTCCCAAACGTCCAGATCATCACTTTTGTGAAGGAATTTTTTCTTTATCCAGTTGTGAAGTTTGTAAAGGTTGAATTCACACTGGGTCTCGACAATTTTATATTGGGTGTCGATCGGAGGGGATTTATCAAAATCAGGGATAGGGGGAGTCATGGGATTTTTATCTGGAACTTTCCCCTTTCCTTTGCTTGTCGAAATCTTGGAAATGGAAAAATAGGAAGGTGGAAAAACAGTACCAGAAAGCGATTGACAGAAATAATTCTAAAGGACAAGGTTACCCGGGTGAAATTTGGTCGACTTCGTGGAGGAAAAACTGTTGTAGAATGTTGACAGTTTATGGTAGCTTGATCTTCGACTTGCAGAATCAATGGTGTGGTGAAAGGAGTGAATCGTAGGCTTCCAACTATTTTTATAGCAGTTCGATCGGTTGTATAACAGAAAACTTGACGTTATGGAGTGGGGGCAATCTATTAAGATAACAAATAAACAACGGGAACTTTAAATGAAACAATGTTCAATATTGGATTTGGTGGTAAATATTTGAATGTTGAATGGCTAGTCAACATGGAGGGGGTGACGTGGCAGGATAAATGGCAGGAGTGGAGTGGCGGGAGTTTATTGGTGGAGGTAACAGATAGTTGGCGGGAGATGGTGGTATTTCGGGGGAGGGGGTGCAGGTGGTAAGTATTTTTGGGAGGGGACCCCTAGAAATGCTGCAGAGTCACCATGTCACTCCAATTGGTTTGGGTGGAAACCAATTTTTGGCCCCCCTCGCCCCCGTGAAAACCGTCGGGAGTGTGGAGAGGGGGGGGGGTGGGCAAAATTATCCCTCCATCATAGATCTTGGCAGGAATGATCTAGGCCATTGATTTTGAGCACACCATTTAACCGCAAATGACAAATGAACCTTGTCGTATCATTTCATAACATAATACATTATAACCAAAGCT
This sequence comes from Pinus taeda, assembly GCA_000404065.3. Lineage (NCBI taxonomy): Eukaryota > Viridiplantae > Streptophyta > Pinopsida > Pinales > Pinaceae > Pinus > Pinus taeda. The sequence goes on from APFE031532621.1 coordinate 83,275, forward strand.
TAAAACAATATAACCACAGTTTGATAATACTATATGAAATTTACATTTTTAAATTTAAAGTGACATTTTGATTGGCTCGCTATAGGGGATTATTTTTTATTTTATTATTTTCTTTTCACAACACACAGACACAAACACAGTTATATATTAATATATATATATATCCCCTATTTTATCTCTTTTTCCTTTTCTTTCTCTGGACTTTTGAAAATAATTTGCAGAATGTAATAATTATTTACAACATCTCATGGGAGAAAATCAACAGATAATCATCAATTGATCCTATAAATTATAGGACCCTAACATACTCTACGAGATATCAATAGTTGATTAGGAGTATTTTATACCTTACACATTCTATAATAATCATCTACTATTTTGGATACATGCATGAGTAATATCAGCTAAACTAGAAAGAAGCTAAGACGATTCTTAGACGTGTGACTACAAGTTATGTTTTACCCTATGTAGTAGGGTCTTCCTTGGACATTGTTGGTTACGTAGATTCATGTTAGGATCATGATATAACATATTGAAAATCCAAATTAAGGTATGTTCTCTACCTTGGTTTCAATCCCATGTGTTGGTCAAGCAAGAAGCATATAACTATCGCTCTTTCGTTAGTAGAGGAAGACTATAGGGGTGCAATAAATTTTTTTATTTAAACCATTACTTCTAAGACATTTTGGTAGATATTAGTATACAAGTTCAACTACCTATAGTGATATGATGCATTAACCAAAATACACCTAAGTTTTGTAGAGACAGAGTTTAGAGACAACAAACCAAGCATATTAAGGTTCACATGCACTACATTAGAGAGAAGATGAATAAATGAATAAATGAGTAATTGATATGAAGCATTTACATTATTTTGAGTATTATGTAGACATATTCACCAATATTTTCATGCAACAAATATTCACATATTTGTGGGATCTCTTAGGAGTGAAGGACACATGTTCTTAGTAGTTGAACTTTTTGATAGAAGGACTCTTATTTTAATTTGGGGGTTATTCCTAGTATATTTTTCCTCCTTACCTAACATTACATATTATTTATGTTGTATATTAGTACCTAACATGGTTGAAAATTTCCAATACTCATTAACTAGGATACTCCTCAATTGTGCTTGGGGGGGAGGGGGGGTCGTTGGCATCATTTCGACTACCATCAAGCTCTTCAAATTCGGTCTGTAATTGCAAATATTTCAATATTATATTACATGGTATATCTATTGGTGCAAAGAGGCTTAAGAAGGTTATATTGGTTGCATTTTGGTTCTCCTCAAGGGTTCGTTGATAGAATGACTTAGATTTCTTTTATATATATATATATATATATATAATATATATATATATATATATATTATATATTATAATAATATTATATATAAATTTGTGTTGATACTCTAGCCAAGAATTGTAGAGAGATTTTCTCTTCCTTTTCTGATCACTTCTGAAGTTGACTAAGTACATTTTCTAGAAAGTTAATTGGTTATTATAGTGGTGTCTTCAACCATCCTTGACAATGACTTCATGATTTCAATTCGGCCCTTTTATTCAGACCATTCTTAGTCGACAAAGTGACATCTCATCTAACAAATATGAATTCGGCCAACAAATATGAAATCATCCTGGAGAGGCCTAGTTAAGCCCTTGGAAGACTATATAAAGAGGAAGAATTCAACCTCCTAGAAGAGCCGGCGATAGAGAATGCAATATCATGGTATATATATGCTGTAGGATCATTGTGAGATGGTCAAAAACCTTATAGTGTGAACCTTAGAAATTGATCTATAGAGTGCGAGCCTCAAATCATAAGTGCGAACCACACTATTCATGAGCTACAAGACATACTGTAAATGTGAACTATGACGAATCACATATAAACACTATTAAAGAAAAGTGTAACTAGGTTTGATATTTATAAATGTAATTTTGATCTTTGTACTTATCAAGAAAAATAAATATTATTTTTGTAAATTATTTGAATGAGTTTCTTGCTCATGCCACAGGTCTAGGAAAGTCAAAGAATCAAATTCATGTTAAAGATCTCTTCTTGAGCATGAATATGGGTTAACCTAGTGTCAAATAGCCCTCTAAGACAAGCACAATCCTCCAAATAAGAAGATTACCAGCAACACGATGAAGAGATCAGTTAAGTCAACCTCAAAGTATATACAAATGACATGTCGACTCAACAAAAGAGACACATTAGTTCACATTGACATGTTAGTTTATTATGGAGGCATAACACCTATAAATAGGCAGCTAGAGTCACCATAGAAACATAGAATTTAGGATAAGTATCTTTGCAACTTCAGAGGTACAGGAACTCAAATTTCGGATGGGTATAGGACTGTCTATCTTCGCATAAGGTTCAAACTTTGGATGTTATCATAGGAGCGTCAGATGTGTGCTACAGAAATAGTAACATCCTCTGCATAAGTATGATGATAAGGGTTTCGGTGCAAGAGGGGAACACTATGTCTCATCATTCTAGACAATACCATCTTGGCATAGTAGTGATGACAAGAATCTCAGAGATTCCACATTAGTCTACACAGTCTCGAGATAATTAAGAAAAGAAGGTCCTATAGTAACACTCTCTACAGTCATGATCATATGCATAGATATGATGTCAATGAAGACTCTGTCACAAGGTTATGATCACAACGAAGGAGAAACAGTCATGACCTCTGTGAGCCTAGGTGTAGATCTTAAGAATATCTCAGTTGTACAATGAAGACCTTGATGAAAGCGCAAAGATATTGTAGCAACAGTGAAGACCTTGATGATGACCTCAGTGGTGCAACAATGATGATTATCTCAATAGTGACAAAGAAGAGGATTGGTTTCTTGGTCTTGGAGTGGCATAGTAAGTCAAAGGTAATGGTATTGGTGTTCACCAATTGGAATCTCTATAAGAAGAATTATGTGTGGGTTTTTCTCTCGAATAGGGAGGGGTTTTGCCCCTGGCAGAATGCAAACATCTTGTGTTCTTGTCTCTTTGGTCTTGGTAGCTATTTGATGCAATAAGAAACACACACTCTAATGATGCCAAAGAGAATATTGTGCTAATAAGAAAATTAAAAATTCCTCACACATAGTTATCAAGTCAAGAAGAATCTCATTAACTACATGTGCCCTAGATTCTTCATCATGGTATTAGAGCTAAGGTGCTAAAATCTAAGGAAGGGCAGAAAAGAGACATTCAAGGATCAAGTTTGCATCTAAGCAATCAAAATATGAGTTTGAAAAGATATACAATGCTACATCTCATCTTCATATCAAGGAACAATATCATAGTATTGTTTGCAATCACAAATTTAGGTTCATACTACAAAACTCAAATCTATGTCACAAATGCTGAAAGAAATCATGATATTACAAAACCATAGATTGATCATCCTCTGCAATCTCAGGTCTACAATTATTAGGTGTACTTCACAGTATCGGTGCTTCCAATGATGAATGGCTCGATGTAACAACAAATGATACTTCACAATAATGCTACATGATCTCAGTACACAGGGATGCTTTATGTCTTGTGCTCACAGTGATATTCTATACTACTACATGATTTAGGGATGGCACTACTACAAGCACAATAATAGTCTCGGATCTCCTCGAGAAGAATTCAAATAAGTGGCATTATAATCTCACTTCATGATGTCAAGATCACATAACCTCCTCAATACAAATATCTCACACAGTTCAGTTTCTCATACTTACTATATATCTTGGTTTTGCAGCATGCAGTCCTGGTGAAATCGAAATATGCTGAGTGTTGCATACTACCTCATTAAAGTCACAATTTGGAGATAATGTTTCTAATAAAAGCTAAGATAAATCTACTTTGGCTAAAGAATTGTTAGCTCCTCTATTCCGGGTAAGCAATGCTAAGTATTAATGCCATAAAGAGATGACCAATATCTACACACTGTTGCTAATACTCCACTGTCTACTTATGTGTCAACAATATAGTACCATATATCAATAATCATAAAGACCTGATAAGGAGTCAAAGTGCCTTAGAAGTTAAGATGATGAATTAGTTTCGAACATCATAATAACATATAGTCTGGAGCTTTTTTTGTCATGCTTGGTGCTGGACAGTGTAAGGAGTCTTGGTAAGAGGTTTTCAATAATGCTCTAGCAAGAATATCATTCAAAGAAGCATCAAGGTAAGGATATACTCTTCATGTGCCAAGTAAGTATCTTTCATGGTTATGATCTATCTTTGATTTAAATGACTTCATAGTAAAAATAGATATGCTGGTCCTTGTATAAGGAGGATAGTCTCAGTCTTCATAGATAAGTGAATTCATTGAAATAGGTCTCCTTTGAATTCATGAGAAGAAACTTTTAAATTCCTCTCACATAGATAATGTTGGAGACCTAAAATAATCTAGAATAAGAAAAGATGGTACTTACAGGACAATATCAAATAGAGGAGAAAAGAAAATTCATGCTACTGGTTAGGATGGAAGGAGATGAATGGGTTCCATGATAAGAGGGACTAGAATTCTTCAAGTTAGCCTATCTCTACGAAGTCTCTTTATGGGCTCCTAGATCCTGCATAGAATGTGACTACAATATGTTATAGGATGTGGTGTAACATTATGGAAGTATTAGAAACAAGATCTCATGACATCATCATGAGGGTGACTATGATCACGAGGATAAGTAAGATACCTCTATCAACAACTTAGGGTTTCTATGAATGAAAGCAAGTTGTAGGCAATAACTTTGCAGAACTCAAACATTTGAAGAATTCTGATCATGCAAAAAAAGGGAAACATCTATTGGATAGGGATCTTTAAGATCCTCAAGATTCTCTGATGGAATATTCACTAGAAGATTCACTGATCCAGGGATGAAGCAAGTGTTTCAATAGAACCTATAGAATTCATAAATAATGATATGTTGACGTAAGAGAAGTTTAAGGGGTTGAAGATCTTTCAATCAAGGAAGTTGCTGAAAGAAGTCTGGACAACCTAAAGGTAAAATGAGGTATGTATACTTGTATTTAAGTTTTATAATGTCATGTCATGTGGTTTTAGATCAATACTTCTATCTTGAGAAGCATGATCAAAGGAAAAGGATCTCCTCCTATGAAAGGATAAAGAAAGACATAGGACACCAAATGAAATCAACATAATATGTCCTCATGTGAAATATGAGGTGGTTGACTACAATTACATAACTCTGATTAGAAAACTCCTAAAGGCACCTGGGAATGGAATGTGTAAAGAAGGAAGAGATCATGAGATATGCAACCCTAATGAAGACAATCAACATCCAAAAATATCAAGAAGACTTGACTAAAAAATCTCCCAGAAATATATGAAGACTGTGATGGAAAATATGTAGACCCTTGAAAATGGATATTTTCGGGAGGTGTGTCAACATAAATGTAAGATGCTGATACCTACAGAAAGATGTCATGATGAAGAGCCACCTAGTAAGGTACAATTTGATTTAATGATATATTTGGTTTCTTGAATAGTATCTGGATAAGTTCATGTATGGCTACTCACAAGTACAACTAGCATTCATGTGATGAATGGAAGAAGCACGATGAGAAATAAGTATTCATATGAAGAAGGTTCTAGATATGAAGAAGGCCACTTTCTGTGAAGAAAGGAATGACACAATGAACTAAGGAGGAAAGTGATTAATGACTGTTTCCCTACAAGTAAGAAGCTCAACTAACTACCATGACATCGAGGAGAAATGTTGATCAAGCAGCTGAAGGACCCACGAAGAAAAAATGCTGATGTATAGAAGAGTCTGATCCAGGTGGATGTTGGTGGCCACCCACCTATCCCATTTGGACCCCCACAACTGTCTCTTTCAGTCTTTTTAGTTTCCTAAATTGTAGCACAATTTACTATTTTTAGCAGTTTTTCAGGTCTTGAACTTCCAGAGCCGTTTTGAGGCCCTAAACAATGTTTTTTGGAAAATCTGGGGGCAACATGGGTCCATGGACCGATGTTGCCCTTCCCAAAGTGGTAGTTCTAGGATAGATCTTTCTAACGAGCTATCATATGTGTTAAACGGAGATTGTATGCCAAAGTTACGACCCCAAGAAATTGATGTACCAATTTACCCAAAACGGGGCCCACAATTTGGCATTTCATCTTCTAGGGTTAGGTTTTGGAATGTGAAGGGT